>CAJHNH020000048.1:7500-117500 GCA_905116865.2 Candidula unifasciata | reverse complement strand
TGATAGAGACTTGCTAAGTACCAGTACAGTGCTGTGTCCTCTATGGTGAGGTACTCTCTTACTACTTGATCCAGTGGAGCAGAATTCCCAGAGTCAAAGACAGTCGAATCATCCGGAGCTGAGGGAGGCATCATAGACAGAAAGAAGAGAAGTTAAGTTTGATGCTTGATTTGCTTTGTGCCCCACAGCTCCTATGTTTCCCAATGATGACACAGAGTCATCTCCAAGACCTGCTGTCTGTGTAGTATCTGTGGTATCTAGACATTATATTCTGAGATTCTTCCACTGATAGCTGGAATTCACTTCATTATTATATGTATATTACACTGATTACATGCATTCATTTTCATGGCTGACTTAGGTGTCTCTATTTCACCTGTTTAAGTGTTTAGCAGTTGTGTGTGTATGTATCTTCATTATATGTGTTAACATGGTTATGATAATGAACTATCATAACCTGGGGGCTTTCTTTAGTAAGTAGTGGGGGTGTCCAGCCAAGTGTGCCTAGAAATATTGTATTCATATACTGACATATTTTGTAGTGCCAATACTTGAGTTGCCCTACTCCAGAGATTAGTTGAGCGTATATTGGCCACGGGGAATCCCTTAGACCAATACGAGCCAAACGACTCAACATAATTATCTCTGAGTGCTGTTGGTTCTGAAGGAGAAATCCTTACATTAGGCACGCGACAGGAGTGATATGTGACACTACTACTACTACTACTACTACTACTACTACTACTACTACTACTACTACTACTACTACTACTACTACTACTACTACTACTACTACTACTACTACTACTAATAATAATAATAATAATAATAATAATAATAATACTATTATGATGCTACTACTTTTGGATCTTGAGCACAAACCTGGATGAGACAAAAATGTGTTCTCTTTTGGCATTTGACTTTCAGTCCAGGTGCAGTCTGGGTCACCGAGCTCTAGGCCATTGTGCTGACCATCGCCGTCCGAGTCTTTGCGGCACAGGTCCTCGGTCCAGCGCTGGGGGACAGAAGATCAGGGAATAGAGAGAGAGAGAGAGAGAGAGAGAGAGAGAGAGAGAGAGAGAGAGAGAGAGAGAGAGAGGGGGGGAGAGAGACCATGTTAGAGTCTATGTGTGGCTGTCCTTGCTGGGGCCTTGACACTGTCTACAGGTGTCGAGAAACAATGTAGACTTTGTCTTGGACCAGTCTAGTCATTGTCTACACGCCGTCTTGGGTACTTGGAGTCTAGACACTGTCTACATACCGCCAACAAGGGTCTAGAAACAATCTAAAAATTGTCTACAAGGGTATAGGAGCTCTACATACCGTCTACAGGGTGCTAGAAACAATGTCTACACAGTCTACAAGAGTCTAGGAACCATCTACACGTTGTCTATAAACAATCTGTAGACCGTAAATAGATCAAGGATTAATCCAAACACAGTTTACGCACTGTCTACAGGGGAATCGAAACAATCTAGACACTGTTTAAATGACGTCTAATAATATGTATAACAACAATCTATGACTGTTCTACTCCCATCTACAAAAGTCTATGAACAATCTAGACACTTAAAATATACCGTCTACTAGGGTCTAGAAACAATCTAGACACTGTCTGCAGTATTACGGAAATGCATCAGCCACAGTCTGTTCTGGAGACTTATTGGGTCTGTGTCAGTGAAGGTGAGTGTGTGTGTGTGCGTGTGTGTGTGTGTGTGAATGCACTCTCTCTCTCTCTCTCTCTCTCTCTCTCTCTCTCTCTCGTTATTTATGGACACATTATACCATTGTATTTGCGTTTGTTGTTCCTGTTACTGTCAATTTTCTACAACAACACAGTTCGCTAGGTGACCCAAAGAGCCACCGTTCAGATAAGAGTAGACCAGGTACAAAAGTCAGAAATGCCGTTCTGCCGTTCGGCGCGTTATATTGAAGCTAAATTGGGGGAGGGGGTTAACTGGTCTAATAATAGATTAAGAGAATGTTAAATGTTGAATTGACAATCGATATCATTGCACTCTGGACAATCCTATAATCCCCCATCTTCAGCAGCAAGATATTACTAGTAACTGTCTGATTGTACATGGGTCTCGCCCTTCCTTTCAGTGTTGAGCGTCTGCCAGATCCCCTGGTATCTCCTCACACCGCTATTTTCCTCAGACCGTAATGATCTATTTGTGCCTCTGCACTGTTCACTTTCTCCCAGAGGGCATTTACAACATTTAGCTTGTCATGCGTCAGTTTACCATCAAGTGGGGCAGAACCAGCTAGTCAATCTCCCTGTTCGTTTCCCATTACACCAGCATGACTTGGAGACAATATCCAAAGAATGCCAACTACACAGGACATCTGAATCGATGCTTGCCACTCTGCACGGAGTACGGCTGTCTCCACGTTTCTCAATATGCTCTGTGAGTCGATTACACTTACAGCATGTGTATACAGCTGATTCTAAAGCCAACGGAAAGCTGCAGTGACTGCCTCTGCCTCTATTCTCAAACTAGTTGCTGTAGTGTCATATGCCAGGCTTTGCTGCAATAAGCGCCGATTATTCGATTTTGCCGTGAACTCTTCTAGTTCACCGCGAAACAAAAAATAGTAATGATTTACAGTGCAGCTTCGTTAACCCTAAATGACTGAAGAAAGAAAAACAATCGATTAACACGAACACAGTTTTGATCCATGCAGATGTAATAATTTGAGTCTCGTTTACCATGAATTTGTTAACACGAACAATAGATTTGTCAGTCTCTGGAGTTCGTGTTCAGTGACTGACGTTCAACCCTACCAAGACCGCACGATAATCGATAAAATACCTGGTGACACAAAGTGCCACTATTCGGACACCAGTCCAGAAACCTAGTTCAACCTTGTTGGTTCAATTTAGAGCTCTTTAGGACAGCGGGGCTTTGATCCCCCTTCCCCCCCCCCCCCCCCCTCCCTAAAAAATTGTCCCATATTGGGAGGAAAACAGTTAAAACAATTCGTGTTAAGGGAATTTCACTGTGGTTAATAATAATAATGTACTGAATAACGCGCGCTCACACACACACACACACACACAAATAGAATAATAATTATTATTATCAGCAGGTGCCTAGCCGACTGGCGTGGGCGATCATGCCTCTCCACAATCTGCAATCTCCTGCAGCATGTATCAGTTCGTGTGCCGACACACCTCCATGCCATGCAACAAGACTGTCAAGAAGCTTCTCTCGTTGTCTTCCTCTATCCCTTCTTCCACAGATCTTTCCAGTAGTCACAACATGTTCTATCTTCCCTCTTCTCATAACATGGCCGAAAAATAATGACTGTCTCCTTCTGATCTCTGTGATAAGTTGTCTTCGGGCTCCCGCCTGTTTCAAAACCTCTTGGTTGCTCTTTTTGGCTGTCCAAGGTATTCTAAGCATTCTTCTGTAAAACCACATCTCTGAGGCCTCAAATATAGAAAAAAATATTTGAAATATTAGGAAATCTATATAAGAAATTTCAAAGACAATGTTTATACATGGTTAAACAGGACACCTTAGGCACAATGATTCTGTGAAGGTATCAAGAAAAGATATAAAACCGAACGAAAAGTATATTAGCAAGCTTCACAATGTAACAAATACAAACACTGCGTGAACGTTACGGCTATGGAGCATTCATCAGCACATACAAATTAAACAATACTACACAGATACACAAAATCACTTCGCTGGTATCTCGAAGCAGCTGGGTCGGTTGTTTCTCAGCAAAATTAATACGTGTCGGCTGGGGGAATAAATACCCCCTGTGGGGTACCAGGGAACAAAAGAGATAAAACTGTGAGGGCAGTTTAATCCCCTGGGGGTTATGAGAAGGGATTGTCTGTGAGACGCACTCAAACACATGCATACTCTCACACATTCTCACACTGAAACTTTGCATACTTAATTCAATAAACGACAACTCACATATCCAGCCAACTCAAAGTCCCGACCAAAAGGATTCCTGGTTCCCGATCCGTCGGCTTTGATGTGCCCGACGCCCGACCAGGTTTTTCCCGGTTTGCAGGGAAACGGGACCAGATCTCCGTTTGGAATTTTCTTCTCGAATGGTTTATATGACGTCACGAGGGTCAGTAACGTGGCTATTGCAGTTAAACTGGTCAAGAGAAAACAAAACATTGTGGTCAATTTTGATAGACTGCGGACCTTTGTAGCTGTGCGCACGCGTGCGTGTGTGTTTGTGTGTGTATGTATGTATGTGTGTGTATGTGGGTGGGAGTTGTACTATGTGGGTGTAATAATGTGTTGTAAATTTATTTTCTCGCCTTTTTTGCATTGTGTAGAATTAACAACTCAGGGATGAGAATCAAACAGATACAGATTCCCGACAACCAGTTTAATCATATTGATATATCATCTTCAAGTCAATCGGTTCAAATATCTGGGAACAATCATATCATCAGATGGAGAAATGTGTGACAGAGATTAAAAGCGAAAGCGAAAGCTGCATTTCAGAAAATGAAAAAAATCCTATGTAATAAATCGCTCTCATTTAATATCAGAAAGAGGGTGCTTAAAATGTTACATAGAACCTGTTCCGCTGAATGGCAGCGAATCTTGGAATGTCACTAAACAAGTTAGGAAGAACTTGGAAGCAACAGAGATGTGGTTTCTGAGACCAATGTTACGAATACTTTGGACGGCTAGAGTAACTAACAACAATTGCTTGAAAAAAGCTAATGAAAGTAGATCTCTATATACAACAGTAAGAAAGAGACAAACACTGTTCTTTGGCCACTTAATGAGAAGAAAGACATTGGAGAACATCGTGACATCTGGAAAGATCAGTGGAAAGGGGGTAGAGGCAGACCAAGAGAGATGATGCTGGATGGGCTGAAGCGATGGCACAGAGGGATATCATCAAAAGAGCTGTTCTAGACAACCAGAGATCGTGATCTGTGGAGACGCATGAGCTCCTACGGCAGTTGGCAGGGCACATGATGATGATGATATCATCTTCGTCGTCATAAACCACGTCTGGCGTTAACGTCATGAGGAGGAATGAATTTGCGATCCAGTGCAAGCTGGCTTGAACTGGCTATTGTCATGCCATGAAGGCGCAAAGTGTCTTTAATGTTGTCGGTCCATGTTTTTCGGGATAACCGCCTTGCTCATGTAACTGATCGTCTAATGTGTAGGTGTGGCACAAGTGAGAAAACCTAGGCACAGGTGAGAGGCACAGGTGAGATAAACTAGGTAAACATGAGAGAAACTAGACGCAGGTGAGAGAAATCAGGTGAAGGTGCGATAAACTAAACACATGTGACAGAAATTGTGTATAGGTGCGAGAAACTAGACACAAGCTAGAGAAACAAGGTAAAGGTGGAGAGAAACTAGTTACAGGTGAGAAAAACTAGTTACAGGTGAAAGAAGATAGGGCAAAGGGTGAGAAACTAGACACAGATGCGAGAACCAATATACAAGTGAGAGAAAGTAGGAAAAGGCTAGAGAAACTAGACACAGGTGAGAGAAACTGGGTAAAGGTGACAGAAGCTAAACACAGACCAGAGAAACAAAGTACCTGTTAGAAAAACTAGACTTAAACGATCAAATCTAGGAGCATATGAGGTAAACTAGGCACCTGTGAGAGAAACTAGACCCCGTGGGAGCAACAAGTCGCAGATAAAAGAAATTAAAGGCAAGTGAGATAAATTATATGCAATGAGCTGTCTTCAATTAGCGATAAGTTATGCTTTCACTAGTACTACTCATCTTCTAGGGGTGGATGTGTCTAGTGGATGATCTTACTCACATTCTAAGATGACACAGCTGTGACAAGCCGACACCGTCTCTAAGATACAATACTGTTTATTGACATCCTAACACTTACATCACTTGTCCCGTCCATGTCCTTACATTACATTATCTACATATAATATAAACTAGTCACAGGTTATACCTGAAATACATCTCTGACGTCAGGAAGTTATTGGTAATGAAGTGCTCTGTTCACTTGCACAGTCAAACTGTTGTTCGATTGAAGACGTTGTGGATGTTACAATACGGTTGGTGTTTCTGGATGAGATCAGGGTTAAAGACCAGATGGACAATACGATGCAACCAACTGGATGATGTGAAATAACCAGACGATATCCAGCCCGACTATGTGATTTTACCAGCTGAACGAACTGAAGTAGCCGTTCAACAATGTGAATATCACTGTCTTTACGATGTTTTATACCCAGCTCTCGCTGTAGTTTAACCACTTTGAAGGTGTGGTGTAACCAGTTCTTGGTGTGATTTAACTAGTTAGCCGCTGTGATGTGACTTAACCAGCCTGAGGATATGATATAACTAGTTCTGATGTTTTTTAACCACTTGGAGGATGCGAAATAACTAGCTCTGGGTGCGATTTAGCCACTTGGAGGATGTGATGTAGCTAGTTCGACCTCTCAGCTGTAAGAAGTATGACGATGAAAAAACACCATTTGGGCGAGGTGATGTAAACTGTTGAACAAAATACATTCATTCGGGAATCTGGTTCAGGCTGTAGATTTGACAAATGCGGTAAGCCTCAATTGATGGCGTCACAACAAAGAGGGACAATTTTCTGGTCTAAAAGTTGAATAGACATAATCAAGAATGTATGGATGCCTGTTTAATCATATTTAGAAATTGCTGAAATCTTTTTATATGTCCGATTGTAGTGGTCGCCGAGACGCTGTGTAAAGAAGGGGGTAGAGACTGTAGAGTAGATTTTACAGTTTTTAAATTGTGTGCCGTCTCCACAATAAAGGTTGACTCTAGCGAACACAGTGGAACTGGGATATTCATCATTAATCTGTCCCTAAAGGCAGGACCCATTTTTATAAAGGAAAATATCGAAGTTTTTTCTAGGAATAAACAAACAAACGAACAAACGAACGAACGAACTTTATTTTCAAAGGGTTACAAATTAGGCACGCAGGCCTGTCTTAGATTCGGCCCTTCCAAACTCCCATTCTTCCACACATCAGTTGTATCTCATCAATAAAGCATGTTATGTTAATGTAATAATATGCATATTATGAATATCAAGTGAAAAGCAAAAGCATGGGTGGTAAAATATGTGCGCACTCACAGATATACATACAATACATAGATACACACACATAGCCGCACAAAAAGACCACTACGAACACACACATCGACGCACACAAACGTAAACCCACACAGACACACACACACACGCAGTCACAGGCACACACACAAACACATACACACACGCAGTCACAGGCACACACACAAACACATACACACACGCAGACACTAATCCCTTACCAGCCCCGAGTTATTTTTCCTTAACAAGAAAATCCACTCCAAAATCGATATGGGGAAAATTGAATATACATGTCAATTACATATTAATTACTGTACGTATTATTGATTATCATTGTGACAAAGATTTATCCGATCCTAATGACATAAATGTACTACCAACATAAATACATCAATATATGTTTTGAGGTTTTAAACAACGGATCAACATCATGGCACAAAAGGGAGTAATCCATAAGTGCTCTGTTCTTCTACGAACTATATTATGAGTCCGAAGAAGCTCAGCACAGTGCACAGGCTCTGTAGCACGGGCGAGGATCCTAAAATACTTAGGGTAGATTTTTAACTTACAATTTTGCCCGGGCAGCGCTGTGAAGCTCCTTTTTTCGATTCCTAACTGCCAAGGGATTTTTTTTTACGTGCGCAACAATGCACACGGGCGTCCGATCTCACTACCCAGAGACCAGGGGAATTACTACAAGTCCAAGTCCACGTGAAAAAATCCCAGATCTTATCAAGGATTGAACCCGGAACCTTTAGCATTCGAGCGCCCCCCCCCCCCCCACTCCTTGGAATATATGAAAAGACACCTCACATACAAACATCACCACCTACTCCACCCGCCTCACCCTGATTTAAACAAAATGTTATTTTAAAATAGGACGACTCAAATTACCATCACACATACTGTTAACAAGAACTGCCATGGGAACGAATCCATATAATATCAGTCAGTCAATCAGTCAGTTTGTCCGTACATAACGGCTTGCCTAAAGTCTCTCTTTCTCTAACCAATTCTCCAGCCCTATGTACTTTCACCGTCAATAAATCTTCACTGTCTTGTATCCACGTTCGCACTGGTCGACTTCTGCCTCGTTTTCCGGAAACTGCACCCACCATCATCATTCTCCCTAGGTCATCATGGCGCCAGATATGCCCAGAACACCTCAACTTGAAGGAAAGGATGCTGTTTGTGAGCCAGTTATCCTTGATGTTCAAGTCATGCCGAAGGTCGACATTTTTTTTTTCTTGATCCAGGACATTCTAAGAATTTGTCTGCAGAATTTCCGTTCCAAAGCTTCCATAACCTCCTTCAAAGACTCGGAGTGAGTCCGTGATTCACATCCATAAGTTGCCACGGGGAAAATGCATGATCCTACATAATCAGTGTCAAACAACATAACGTCCTTGGTTTGTTTTATTTTGTTTATATAGATATATATATATATATATCTTCTCACAGACCAAGCCGTGTGGCGTTGGTAGTCATGTCTATCCACAACCTTCTTTCTCGTGTACTTTCAGTCAACTCTGACATAGATGATTCTCCATGACATGATGTCAAACTGTCCAGCATCTGTTCTCTCCGTCTCCCACTGCCTCTCCTCACCTCCAACTTTCCTACCGTCACGACGTACTGCAGTTTTTTCCTTCTTATCAAATAACCAGAGAATGTAGATTTTTTCTTACTGAGGTTGGCACTATATATATATATATATATATATATATATATATATATATATATATATATATATATATATATATATATATATATATATATATATATATATATATATATATATATATATATATATATAGCGGCGTCCCGTGGCTAAGGCGTTGCGAGTCCGACTCGTAATTCCAACGTACCGCGATCGAAACCCACTGCTAGCTGCGTGGATTTTTATAGTGATATGGGGCGTCGCAGGTCGACCCAGCTTAAAATGGGTACAAGGATGGCTGTTTTGGGGAAGTAAAGACGGCCGGCGTAATGCTGACCACATTACCGACCGAGTGCCGAAGGTCTGTAAAAATATGGGCGCTCTTCCCATCTGCCCTAAAGGCGTGAACAGGGATCTTTACTCACTTTAAATATATATATATATATATATATATATATATATATATATATATATATATATATATATATATATAGACATAAAGTTTTTAAAAATATTGTGTGAACAAAAAAAACTAAAAAATGTTTAGTAGGATAGATTATACAAGTACAAATGCACTCAATTTCACAACAGCTTGACACCCCCCCCCCCCCCTTTTTTTCCTCTCTCCTCCTCCCCCCCCCCCCCCTTTTTTTTTTTCTTCTCCCCCCCCCCCCCCCCCCCCATCGAACCTGAACTCGCTTGCACCAGCACGCCGCCAGTTAAAAAACATTGCATTACAACAACACCAACAAATGTAAATGTTAACCTCGTCGATCACTTGTACTTTCCTCAACAACAGTTACAACAGGTGAAAATGGGATCTTCGGTTAGCTCTAGATGAGCTGAAGGGGGGTGTGGTCAAATCTTTCAGATCTTATATAATCAAAAGTGAAGCAAATAATTTCGCACTCGTCTCTCAATGCAGTGACGCGTGAACAGGAAACAACAAAGGAAAACCGTTAACTTCATGGCAGGTTCAAGTAATAGAGGGTACGTGAGAAAATATTTCTTGAATCTTACAAAACAACTTGTTCCTCTTCTGCATTCCCCTTAATTGGGCCGTCGACGTGTTGCGTTGTGATGTACAGCTGGGCTGCGTAATTTGAATTTCGGCATTCTTTCTAATTAGACTTGAAGGACCGTGTTTACCCACCCCCAACCCCCGCCCACCACTATCATCCCAAATTGTGGCCTGGGACCCACGGGGGAAATAACTATCAAATATATAGAGGCTCTGGGAAAGCTACGGAAAAAAAGACAAACTTGATGGAAGAAATTAAACATGAATTACAAATTAGTTGACTGTGTATCCTCTACAAGATGTTGCAGAACAAAACCCATCATTTGTTGGTCGTTTGTAGTTTTAATAGGCAAATTTATAGTCAGTAGTTTGCCATTGCTTTACTGGACGTTCGGCTCTCGACATCTTTGGCGAATTCAAAGGAAAGTGTCTGCTGCGTGTAATTGCCTTCAGCTAGAATTGAGGCCGGTATCTCGGAATTACGAGGGCTTTGTAATGTCTAAGCCAGCGATTGAACATTTAGAGCAGCGTTAAAATTGTGCAGAAATCTGACCAATGAACAGGCAACTAGACACACGAACTGAGTCTCTGTAAATGTTAGTTAGTTAGTTAGTCAACAGATTATCCTCATTGCACATCGAACCACTCAGTCCATAAGTGCTCGGAACCCCTCCTCAGTAAATCCCGCAGCGTGTAGCGACTAACGACACCAGTTCTGTGTTGGTTTATTATTATTCTTTGGCTACCCGAGTATTGTTCTTGTTTGGCGACACCCAGTTTAACATGTTGTTTTTGCAGTCTGACCATGGTTGCAGATTCACAGTTCTCAGCTGGTTCATGCAAACCGATTAACTCTCTTAAAGCATTCTGTATATCAGCCTAGTCCATGGCTTGTCCAGCTTTCACAGTAGCCTTAACTGCAAGCCTATCAACGTTCTCGTTTCCTTGCACCCCAACATGTCCAGGCACAAAAATGAAACTAATCCTTGTCAGCCGTGAATTCTCTAGAGCCACCAACCACTGCCTGTTAATGCGAATACATTGAAGAACAGGTCATATTTCATGGAAACAAAAACAGACCAATGCAGAGGTTCTACTAGGTTGTTGCGTATCCTTTACAGGACGTTGCAGAACCAACCCTAACAGCCCCTGGCTGTTGTGTGGTTTCTCTAGGCAAATTACGTCCAGTAGTTTGCCATTGCTTCCTGGACGGTCGGCTTTCTTGATACCACTGTCGAAACCAACGCAAGGCGCATTGCCCGCAGCTGGGATCGAACCCGGCATCCCGGCATTACGAAGCGAAGTGTTCGCATCGACTTAGCCACAGAGCCAGAGGTTCTACACAGACTGCAAATGAAAGGAGAGTTTCTGAAAGAAATGTTTAAAATGAGGCAAAGGAAGATTTCGGCCACAGTAAAAGACATAACACTCTATGAATCTTGAATGTTGAAATAAGAAGCGACATTTCAGCACTCTGGACACTCCCATAAGTGCTCAGTTCCTATCTTCAGCAGCAAGCAAAGAGTTCCAGTTCCGATAGTACCAGTAACCGTGTGATTGTATATCCTTCTCATCCTTCCCCTGAGTGTTGAGCGTCGGCCAGATCCCCTGGTAACACCGTAATGATCTATCTGCGTCTCCGCAGTGTTTACTCGCTCCTAAAGAGCCCTCATAATATCTAACTTGTCATACATAAATGGTGTAGAGCCAGTCTGCTCATTTTCCAACATACCGGCATAACCTTGAGAACATATGATGTCAAATATAACACTCTTTCCAATCCCATACCGATTCACAGGTCACCAATCGATAAACCATTATCACCAAATCATAAGATCTTTTCGCACTTCCGCATTGTTTACGTGCTCCCAGAGGGAAGAGGAAGGTCTTAGGGCATATCTGGTAATCTGGTAATCCTAGTTTCAGCTTCAAAGCAAACGGGTCACCCCACAGTTGCTCCGCTCCTGAGCCAACGAAAAACAAACACAGCTCATAGTGTCATGCCATGCACTCAACTCAGAAGGTGAAATCGAGGGGAGGTGTTCTAAGGGAACAGTTAGCATCTATATCCTAAGACATTTGCTGCGGGAGACGAAGCATCAATGGGCACGCCCGCTGTGCCATGATGTCAATTCCTAAATCATTAAATCAGTGTGTTGGCACCTTTCCGTCTTTCTAGACGATAGTTTTGTGCTATAAGGAGATGTGGAAACTACAACCTATGACGGTGGCGAATGTGGCTTACAAGGCCGGCACGCGACAAGAAAAGTTTTCCACAGTTGCTGCATAGGAATTCGGGACAATTTTTGTGATTGCGTGTTGTGTTTCTTCCCACACGCTCAGCTCTTTATCTATCTGCAGTCACCTTCTCTTTTGCCTCCATCCCCCTCCTGATCTTTCCCCTATATGCAATTCGATCTGTGGCATATCCTGTTTCAATGATTTTATCTCAATACCTGTTTCATTCATAGCTCCCTTGAATACGTCTTGTAATGAAACAGTGGTTGACTTAGAGATCTTCTGTCTGTCTGTAATTCACAATTAAGGATGTCCCTTGTAATCCTACCAACCACCATTCTCCAGGTGGCCCAGCCATCTAAGCCTACGAAGACATAGCATTGTTTAGAACACCAGATTTTTCCAGAACCTTAGTATGTGTTATCCTATCTTGCCACCTAATGCCAGGTATTCTTCGTAAGCGTTGCATGTGAAAACTGTTTAGTCGTTTCTCTTAATTCGAATAAGTTGACTAAGTTAGTCAGTAAAGCAGGACTTTGGTTTATTTTAAAAAAATGATAATTGTTTCGCAAAATAATGCTCTCGTTTTTATAATCCTTGAGCAGACGGCAACAGCCATCTTGTCATTTGTGACTCAGTAATTTCGTATTGTCTTCAAATCGGTTTTATTTTGTTTATCAGCTCAAGTTATAAGTGTCTAGTTCGTGTCCTGCAGGCGAAGGTGATAAGGATTGTTATTACTGACGCGTTTTGTTTGTAAACCATAACTGTTTATGTGACGTAGTAGTCGTGAAGTAATTTTTCAAGAACATCGTGTTCAACCCTCAGGGTAATAATTGCTATTAATAGTATTGGCTATCTTCCGAAAACCGATCCCAAATTATTGAGGCCGAAAATACACCCTAACAGGGCCTCTGTCACGTGTTATTTGTGTACTTCCGGGGACCATACCGCCACCGCCGAGAGTATCATGAGAGTATTACTCGTGAATTGGGGCTAAACTAGATGGCGGGGATCATGAGCAAATAAAATGAAGGAAGCTGCAGGAGTTGCGGTAGCCATCTAGTTTAGCCCCAATCCACGCCGCGCCTCGATAATTTGAGACCGTTATTCGAAAGATAGCCATACTATTAGTTGATCTTTCAAAGTAAATATATATTTGTTTTTATATATTTATATATCAAGTAATTACTTATATGACCAAAATACAATTTGTATAGTTTCATATTTTGCTTTGATTTGGGTTGTGAGTATGATAGAAAGTGTACTGTGAATAATTGTACATGGACTGTGAATAATTAGACATTGACTATGAATATTTAAACATTGACTATGAATAATTACTCTGACTATGAATAATTAGACATCGCCTATGAAAAAAATTAGACACTGACTATGAAAAATTAGACATCGCCTATGAAAAATTTGACATTGCCTATGAAAAATTAAACATCGCCTATGAAAAATTACACATTGACTATGAGTATTTAGACATTGACTGTGAATAATTAGACATTGACTATAAATAATTAGACATTACTATGATAAATTAGACTTTGACTAATTGAGAGAACCTGATAACAAAATCACCAGAATGTCTTTGCACTGGAAGCCACATAGAAATAGAACTAAGACCAAACAACACATGGAGGAGGGAACTAGAGTGGGACATTAAAAGATGGGGAGGAATAAGGCGAGTTGCATGCAATAGCGAAGGATAGAATAGCTTTGGCCTGAGTTGGTTGAGGGCCTATGCTCCATTAGAGATGAGAAGATCGAAGATGAAGAAAGGTACACAGTATCGAAACATCTAAGACGTAATGTGTTTAGCACTACTGTAACACAATTTATGAAGAGTACCGGAGATTTGTTTCGACACAAAAATTCTAGCTTTTGTTGATACTGTAATCATAAACGTCAGTTCTCCCGTGTGGGTTCCGGGGCCCATTGTGGGGAAAACAAGAATAGACCCACTGCCTCCCCAAAAGCATGTCGTAAGAGTCGACTAATTGGGGAGCTTCCTTTGAAGTCGGAGTGCATCTGCCTGAGAGGCAAGGAACCAACAGTCTGTATTCAAGAGAATGAGATCTGTAAAACTGATGCATACGCAACACTCAGGTTTTGGAGCAGGACTGCAGTTCAGTAGTGGACGAGCAACCAGAACCTTCCGCCAGAGTTTACAGCTGGTAAACACGAAGAAGAAGAAGAAGAATAAACGTTAGTTGCCTTGTTTCTTCCCCCAGAAAGTAGCTTCTAGTTCACCGGACACCAGCACTAAGAATGGGTAAAACGAAAAAGGCTATCGTCATGACAGATGAGGAGAGAGTGGCTTTCGAAGAACAACAGAGGCTGCTAGAGGATGAGATGCGGAAGACGAAGGAGAATGTTCTCACTCAGTTTCTAAAGGTATGTAGGCGTCATCATTCATGCCCAGTAACACCATTGTGTGCCTTGTTGATGAGCGTAGGCTTATGTCTGCCTCCTTTCTCTGTACCTGTCTGTCTGTTTGTCTTTCTCTGTACCTGTCTGTCTGTTTGTCTGTCTTTCTCTGTTTCTTTCTGTATGTCTGCCTGTCTCTCCATATGTCTGTCTCCTGTATGTGCATGCACCTGAGTGCTGTCTGTCTCTGACTCTCTGTATTGTCTATGGGTCTTTTTTATGTTTGCCTTCCTCCTCTGCATTGTCTCTCTCTCTCTGTCCTGCTCTCTCTCTCTCTCTCTCTCTCTCTCTCTCTCTCTCTCTCTCTCTTCTTTTTGTGTCTTTCTTCCTGTTTGTCTGCTTCCCTGTAAATTTTTTGTCTCTTTTCCTGCACCTGTCTGCCTGCCCCCCCCCCCCACACCCCCCCCTTCTTTCTCTTCATCTCTGTGTAGCTTTCTTTCTGCGTTAGCCTTCACTCTATATGATTCTCTCTCTCTCTCTCTCTCTCTCTCTCTCTCTCTCTCTCTCTCTCTCTCTCTCTCTCTCTCTGTGTGTGTGTGTATGTGTGTTTCTCCATGCCCCTCTCACTTTCGTCATCTCACACGACCACAGAATAACTTCTTGCATCTTCCAGTATGATCCAGTCACCGAGGCTTTGATGTTTCTGCGTTCCGCATGCCAACCCCTCCTCCCCCATCCCCCACCCCAACCTCGTCCCTCTCCTATTCCTGCCAGTCACCAAAAGTTCTTGAGTCCGTTCCTTCTCAAAGTTAGTAAGCTAGTTTTATATCCTTTACAGAACGTTACGTTACAAAATCAACCCGAGCGTCTTTTCTTTTACTGTTTTAGTTTTTCTGGACAAGGCTTATTACGTTCACTAATTTGCCTTTGGCTCTCTGTAACACTGTCGAAACCAACACAAGACAGTCTGTTTTTTTTTTTTTTTTTTACTGGGATCGCACCCTGCAGCCCAGCATTTTGTGTGAGCAGTTTAGCTTTCATCTGTCTAGAGGCCGGCTGACTTGTGTGTTTTTCTGTAATTCCATGATAATCTATGACGATTATTTAACGACATTCTCTGCATTCTTCTTCAAATCATAATTTAAAAAAAAAAAAAGAAATTGCTTACAATAGCACTTTCTCATTCTATGGTAATGATCTGTGTTGGTAAAATAAAAGCATGTCCTAAAATGGGACTAATTTTGAGTTCCCTGAAATCAGATGTGTTGGGCCGAAAGGCATAGAAATGACAGACATTTTGTAAACCACAATACAACTTGAAAGCCGCGCTTTTTGGGGCGAAAGCATACACAGGAAGAAGAAAGGGGGTAGGATTGTATAATGTGGCTTGGAGTTTTGAGATGCCAGGTTTTGTATTCAAGAATGTACCTTATACTGATGTGGGTTGGAGTTTTGAGATGCCAGGTTTTGTATTCAGGAATGTACCTTATACTGATGTGGGTTGGAGTTGTGAGATGTCAGGTTTTGTATCCAGGAATGTACCTTATACCGATGTGGGTTGGAGTTGTGAGATGTCAGGTTTTGTATCCAGGAATGTACCTTATACTGATGTGGTTTGGAGTTGTGAGATGTCATGTTTTGTATCCAGGAATGTACCATATACTGATGTGGGTTGGAGTTGTGAGATGTCAGGTTTTTTATCCAGAAATGAAACCTACACTTATGTGGGTTGGAGTTGTGAGATGTCAGGCTTTGTATCAAGGGATGTACCTTACACGGATGTGGGTTGGAGTGAGATGTCAGGTTTTGTATCCAGGAATGTACCACCTTAACCTGATGTGGGTTGGAGTAAGATGTCAGGTTTTGTATCCAGAAATGTACCTTACACTGATGTGGGTTGGGGTTGTGAGATGACAGGTTTTGTATCCAGAAATGAAACTCACACTGATGTTTCCTCAGGACAAACTGATGCACGAGGAGCGAGCCACTCAGTTCAACATGAACAAGCTGAATCATCTGTGGCGACAGATCATGAGGGATGAGAAGTCTGCGGAGCTGAAGAAGGACTTTGAACTGTTGAGCCAGACGTTTGAGAGAGTCATTGACGCAAAAGATGCCTTCATCAGGGCCCTGGGCAACGATATGCTGGAGTCTGAAGAGATGTATTCTATGGCCGTGAGGAGTCACGTGCAGGTGACGGACAACCTGCTTGGTAATGTTTGACAGTAATCTCTGACAGTAATGTTTCACTGTCATATTTGACAGTAATTATGACAGTTGAGTTGAGGTGAGTTGAGTTGAGTCAGGAATTGACACCAAAGCACTCGGGGCATTCCCATGCATGCTCCCTCCTCATCTTTAGCAGCAAGCGCAGAGTTTCAGTACTGATGGTACCGGTCACAATCTGGTTATATGTCCGTCTTGCTTTTCCTCTGAGTGTAGTGAGCCGGCCGGACCCTCTGGTTACACGCAGGTGCCTCATTCTCTCCAGGCCATAATAATCTTCTTTCTGTTCCGATTCCGTTGCTTGTTCCGACGTGGCCTTGACCAAATCTGCCTTGTCATGTATAAATATTCACCACTCAGTGGTGCAAATCCAGCCAATCTGTCTGCCTGTTCATTACCCACTACGGTGTCATTGCCTGGAGAAAAGATCCAAAGTATGCTCACTACCCGTGACCTTCCCAGCGAAGCTTGCCACTCTGCTCGAAGCATCCCTATCAACATTCTTCTCAGCATGCTTTCCGGGTCTGTTACAATTACGACATGTGAATGCATCTTGTTCTCTAGCCACCAGAGAGCTGCAGTTACCGCCTCCACCTCCATTCTCATGCTAGATGTTGTGATGTATGCAAGGCTGTCTTGCACTAAAGATTTTATGACTGTAATGTATGATTAGTCACCATGGAAATGAAATATCTGAGAAGGGCTGCAGGAGTGACCAAAAGAGATAAAAATCGGGAATGAGGTCATAAGAGAAAAAGTCGACACAGAACCAGTTATAAGTTACATACCAAGGCAGCAAATCAAATGGTTTTTCTTACAGAGAACGCCTTGTAACACCATATTGTACAAGGCATACACTAAAACAGGGGATAGACACAGACCATGAGGTAGACCAAGAACAACATGGAAAGAGAGCATCAGAGAAACTCTACAACAGTGCGATATGTCACTGGTCGAGGCAACCAGAAACAAAGAAGCACAAATGCATATCTCCTTTAACACCTAAAGCGGTGAAAAAGCGAAGAAGAAGAAGAAGAAGAAGAACCAGTCATTTTCACTTTTAATGGCAGGACTCGAAATTTCTGTTATCATCAATCATCAGTTGTCATTATGCGTAGTGGCACATAAGGCTTCAGAGAGGACTCTCCATGCTTTCCTGTCCTGTGCAATCTTCAGTGCAGTTTTCTATGTCAGAGATGCTGCGCTCTGGTAACCTTCCAGTGTTCGTCTCAATGTTTTCTTTGGGCGCCCCCCCCTTTTTTTTTCTCTTTCCCTCTGGTGTCCATGTAAGAACTGTTTTTGCAGGTATATCATGATTCCTCCTCAAAACGTAGCCAAGCCATTTCCATCTTCTCTTGGTTATCGTACTGTCTAGAGTTTCTTGAATTATAATAATTCTCCTTTAAAACTGTCTTGTTAGTTTCCAAGTTCTGGTCATCTGGTGGGATAGACTGGAGTCGATTTTCTAGGGTATCAGCAAAGGAATTATGGATGGTGATTATCTTGAGTTTGTGAATATTTAATCTTTTTTTTTTTTTCTGCTTCCTTCATCATGAGGACCCCTGGTTGGCGTATTTGCATTGTATTTACAATACCCCAAATAATAAGAACAAAAAAAATTACTTAGCTCACGCATTTCCTATAGGAATCAAATTGTTGGCCGACCATGAGAAATTACCTATACATGAATCTGTGTGTGTCCACTAAACATAACTCATGTGATCCCTGTTTTGGTCTCCTGAAGACCTTCACAACGAGCGCCTCGACATGATCAGCCGCGAGTATTGCCAGCAGCTGGAGATGATCTGTGAGGAGTTTGACCTGGAGCGAGCCATGCTGAAGGAGCACCATCACACGGAGATGAACAACATTGACGACATCTTGTACGCCATGGACGCCATGCACCAGGCAGACGAAAGCGAGGCCCTGGCGGAGTATGAGATGATGGAGGTGGAGATAAAAAATAAGGCAGGTTTTGGAAACCAGTAACTTGTTTGTGTATGTGTGTTTGACAAACTGAGATTATGAGTTATGAGTCAAGAACTGGTGTCATAGCTACTTGAATATTTGACAAACTGAGATTATGAGTTACGAGTCAAGAACTATCGTCATAGCTACTTGAAGGTTTGACACACTGAGGTTGTTGGTGAAGATCAAGCATATTGTAAAAGGTGGCTAGCATGTGGGTTTGCTAAAATCGGATGTTGGACAAAAAGGCGCCGATATCGCAGCCCGTTTGTAAACCACAAAACAACATACCAATAGCTTTAAACAGCGAATGCTGATTTCCACAGCCCGTAAAAATGCCACGAGATTCAGCTGGTCATTTCTGTCAAGTAGGCAGTGGTCATTTGTTTATTGTACACCAGTCACGCATCAGACATATGATGGTTGACACGCATCGGTGCTTTTTATTATCATACCCAAGATGACGTTACAGGACAGTGCTACGTTTTAGTGGGTGGTAAGGTTGGGTTTCCCAGGCTTTTTGATGCTTTTAAA
This sequence comes from Candidula unifasciata, assembly GCA_905116865.2. Classification (NCBI taxonomy): domain Eukaryota; kingdom Metazoa; phylum Mollusca; class Gastropoda; order Stylommatophora; family Geomitridae; genus Candidula; species Candidula unifasciata. The sequence goes on along the minus strand of CAJHNH020000048.1, from coordinate 98,403 downwards.
GACCCCAACACATCTATAACTGGGCATAACCCTAACCCCACCTACCTCCCACGAGAGAGTGCAGCCTAGGTCCCACGACTGCATGAAGCCTGTTTACCACCCCTTGAAATATTAGACTGTCCCGTGACCTGTGAATTTCCCCTATTTGGGGTAGGATATTAAGAAAGCAACCACGCATCTTTAATGAGAGGTAAACCTGCCATGTGTGATGTGATCAACGACACGACGGTCGCCTTTACTTCCTTGTGAAAAGTAAAAAGTAAAGAACTTTTCCCCCACCTTCAGTCGTACTGGGCAAATAGGGCTAGACCTATATTATATTAGACCAATCAGCACTGAATGGGTGATGAGGTCAACAGCACACCAGCCAACTTTACTTCCCACGACTGTAAATGGTACCCACTCAAGGCGGGGTCGAAATGAGAGCCAAACCATTTTGTGAAAAAAGGTGCGGTTCCGTCAGGACCCGAACTCATGACCTTCCTATCTATAAGCGAGCATCTAGCCACTGCTTTACTTCCGTATAGAGAACTTATTCAATTCCTTATTGCGCTGTTTTGCTCGGTGGATCGAATCAGCCGCTTTTCCTCGGAAATATGTCCATCTCATAGTGTCGGTGCCTCGGCCCTGCCGGAATCAGTATTGCAATACCGTATGTCCGCAAATATCAGATGATTCCATGTATAAGGTTAGTTGCGTATCCTTTACAGGACGTTGCAGAACCAACCCCAGAAACCGCTGGCTGTTGTGTAGTTTCTCTAGGCAAATTTACGTTCAGTAGTTTGCCATTTCTTCCTTGACGGCCGGCACCCTGATACCACTGTCGAAACCCAACGCAAAGCGCATGGCCTGCAGCTGGGATCGAACCCGGCACTACGAAGCGTTCGCATCGACTTAGCCACAGACCCGACCCCGTGTATAAGACGAACAGAAAATGAGGAGGAAAAGGGAGGGGTGGGGGGGGGGGGTATGATTACATAAAGTTACTAAACTCCTGTTTTATTCATCACAGAATCAAGAAAGCTTCCCAGCACTGCCAAAACTCTTATCTATCTTGTAGTTCTTTAGCTTGTCCTCGTCTCTGTGTGATGACCAATAACTGTCTTCATACATTGCCTCTTCCTCCGCTCCATCTGTGACTGCTTACTTTATAAATGACTTCACAGCGATCTCAGACTTCAGTGTCCCAGGATCTGTTCAGCCAGATATGAACTTCCCCTGTAGTTGATTTCTTCACACTAGCCGCTGGCAACGCGCGCCGCGGATCGGAAGGTCGTGGGTTCGCTCCCTGGCGGAGGCAGACTTTTCTTCAAAAAATGACCTTAGCTCCCAGGTAGGCTGACCTAGCCGTGAGTGGGTACTGGGTGCAGTCCCGGGAAGTAGAGGCGGCCGGCGTAATACTGACCACATCACCCATCTTGTGCCGTTGGTCTAAATATAGGTCTAGCCCGATATGCCCTGTACGCCTAAAAGCGTGGAAAGGGGTCCTTTACTTTAGCTGCTAGTGATAAATTGTCCCTAGGACTAGGGCCTGGTTACCACCCTTTTGGGAAGCAAGTGCGTTTTATACTTTTTTGGGGGGTTTAAATTGTCTTCCCATTCGCCTGCGCTGTGTATGCCCACACAGACCGTACGCCACGATTTACTGAACCATCTGTATAGAGGACAACCTCACCTGGTCAAATGTATTTCAGCATTCATTGATGTTTGGCTCTATCCTCTGCATTTCCAGCCCATTGTGATCACCACCTCACATAACCCAGGATCTGTGTTCAGGTAATTCTGAATGTCTCCACAGAGCTTGGAAGGCAAACAGGCTCTACGCCTCAAGCTGGGGACAAAAATAGAGGAGTTGTGGCAGCAGTTCCGGCAAATGTTACATAACTGTAACGAAATCAACGAAGACAGGAGAACCGCCTTTGACATCATCAAACAGAAAGACGACAAACGTTCCAAGGAGATTGACATTAACAATCGCAAGCTTGCACGTCTGGAGGTGAGTAAAGTCGGTACCAGTGTCCGTTTTGGAGCTGTCAGCTTAGTTCTTCATCATCTTCGTCTTTTTCATCGTCGTCATTCATAGACACTAGCACTCACACAAATCATGGCCGGAGATGGGAGGGGGAGGAGTTGCAGATCGGAGGGTTGTGTGTTTGGGTCCTTGTTCTTCTTCTTCTTCTTCTTCTTCTTCTTCTTCTTTTTCTTCTTCTCATTCTTCTTCTTCTTCTTCTCATTCTTCTTCTTCTTCTTCTTCTTCTCATTCTTCTTCTTCTTCTTCTTCTTCTTCTTCTTCTTCTTCTTCTTCTTCTTCTTCTTCTTCTTCTTCTTCTTCTTCTTCTTCTTCTTCTTCTTCTTCTTCTTCTTCTTCTTCTTCTTCTTCTTCTTTTTCTTCTTCTTCTTCTTCTTCTTCTTCTTCTTCTTCTTCTTCTTCTTCTTCTTCTTCTTCTTCTTCTTCTTCTTCTCATTCTTCTTCTTCTTCTTCTTCTTCTTCTTTCTTCTTCTTCTTCTCTTCTTCTTCTTCTTCTTCTTCTTCTTCTTCTTCTTCTTCTTCTTCTTCTTCTTCTTCTTCTTCTTCTTCTTCTTCTTCTTCTTCTTCTTCTTCTTCTTCTTCTTCTTCTTCTTCTTCTTCTTCTTCTTCTTCTTCTTCTTCTTCTTCTTCTTCTTCTTCTTCTTCTTCTTCTTCTTCTTCTTCTTCTTCTTCTTCTTCTTCTTCTTCTTCTTCTCATTCTTCTTCTTCTTCTTTCTTCTTCTTCTTCTTCTTCTCATTCTTCTTCTTCTTCTTCTTCTTCTTCTTCTTCTTCTTCTTCTTCTTCTTCTTCTTCTTCTTCTTCTTCTTCTTCTTCTTCTTCTCCTTCTTCTCATTCTTCTTCTTCTTCTTCTTCTTCTTCTTCTTCTTCTTCTTCTTCTTCTTCTTCTTCTTCTTCTTCTTCTTCTTCTTCTTCTTCTTCTTCTTCTTCTTCTTCTTCTTCTTCTTCTTCTTCTTCTTCTTCTTCTTCTTCTTCTTCTTCTTCTTCTTCTTCTTCTTCTTCTTCTTCTTCTTCTTCTTCTTCTTCTTCTTCTTCTTCTTCTTCTTCTTCTTCTTCTTCATCATCATCTTTTTTTTCTTCTTCTCCTTTTTAGCTTTTGCCGACTGTAAACTGCGGCAGCAAGTGCTGGCTGTTACTGGGAGAGACTAAAAGAGACCTACGGAGACAGGTGAAACGAGCTTACAGGGACACAAAGAGAAAAAGGAGACGGACAGACGGACAAACTGAGAGACAGGCAGACATAGATATACAAAGAGACATCGAAGGAGGAAACAGGCAGAAAGAGAGAGAGAGAGACAGAGAGAAACAGACAGGCAGTTAGGAATAAAGAAGAGATACAGAGACAAAGCGGAAGGCGAAAAGAGATAACAGAGAGAGAGAGAAAGAGGGAGAGAGATTTTTGTTTCTGTCCACCCTTGGTTTGTGCTAGTCTCCTGTGTTCTGTACCTTAAGACAAAGCATTCCAAACTGTGTCACGACACATTAGTGTGTCGGCTGCAGTGTGAAAGTTGAGTCCTTATCTCCTATAAGGGGTTAACTAGTCCAGCCTATTCCTCTCCAGGATGACAGTCTTTACAGTTAGCATCTTAGGGACGAGAATCAGATAGCTACAAATCCTCGAAGCCCCATTCAACCGTACAGCCAAAAGGCACCCATAATCGGCTACAAAGCAGCCGGTAGTCCGGGGTTGAAGGTCTGTTGTGGAAGTTTGCCATAGCAGACTAAATTGCTGCATCATCTTTCAGTTATGTTTGTCTAACAGGTGTGTTAAAAGCCTTGCAGGTTTTGCAGTTCTGATCTGAGGCACATGAGTCGTCGATGTTAAATGGCTTTCATTTTTATTTATTTATGTATTTTTCTTTTCAGAAGCAAATTCGACAGCTGCGAGCGAAACTGAGGGCTCGTACTCGGGGATACGATAAAGGCGAAGGAAGTGCGAAAGATGTAAGTTTGTCCTGCTAAGGCACCTCTACCCCCCCCCCCCCCTCCACCCCCCCCCCTTGTCCATTTGAGTATGTCCCCTTGCCCCAGTAACTTTATAAGGGTAGAAACTGTCTCTTTTAGCTGTGTACAGACGTCCTCCTTTTAGCTGTGTACAAACGTCCTCCTATTAGCTGTGTACAAACGTCCTCCTATTAGCAGTGTAAAGACGGGCACTTTAAGCAGTGTACAGACGGTTTCCTTTTAGCAGTGTCGAAACGGGCACTTTTAGCTGTGTACAAACGGGTACCTTTGAGCAGTGTACAAACAGTACCTTTGAGCAGTGTACAAACATGTACCTTTTAGCAGTGTACAAACAGGTACCTTTGAGCAGTGTACAAACAGGTACCTTTGAGCAGTGTACAAACATGTACCTTTGAGCAGTGTACAAACGTCCTCCTATTAGCAGTGTACAAACGTCCTCCTATTAGCAGTGTACAAACGACTTCATTTGAGCAGTGTACAAACGGGCACTTTTAGCTGTGTACAAACGGGATCCTTTTAGCTGTGTACAAACGGGAACCTTTTAGCAGTGTACAAACGGGTACCTTTGAGCAGTGTACAAACGGGTACCTTTTAGCAGTGTACAAACGGGTACCTTTTAGCAGTGTACAAACGGCACCTTTTAGCAGTGTACAAACGGGATCCTTTTAGCAGTGTAGAAACGTGTCCCTTTTAGCAGTGTACAAACCTGTCCCTTTTAGCAGTGTACAAACCTGTCCCTTTTAGCAGTGTACAAACCTGTCCCTTTTAGCAGTGTACAAACGTGTCCCTTTTAGCAGTGTACAAACCTGTCCCTTTTAGCAGTGTACAAACGTGTCCCTTTTAGCAGTGTAGAAACGTGTCCCTTTTAGCAGTGTACAAACGGGTCCCTTTTAGCTGTGTACAAACGGCCCCTTTTAGCTGTGTACAAACGGCCCCTTTTAGCTGTGTACAAACGGCCCCTTTTAGCTGTGTACAAACGAGCCCTTTTAGCAGTGTGCAAACGGGTACCTTTTAGCAGTGTGAGTGAGTGAGTGACTTTCTACCCCACTAGGACATCACACAAGCGATAAACACCCGATGACATAAAGTGCCACCATGTGGATGAGGATCACCGTGGAGAGGTCCCAGAAACCGAGTTCAGACATTTGGCCATTTTTATGGCCTGCCTATATTGGGGCCCCTAGCAAAAGCCAGAGTGGGGCTTCAAATAACCAAAAATTACGTCCTGAAAAGGACGTAAGGACTTTTAGCACCAGGTGATAAACACCCGATGACACAAAGGCCCCATTTTAGCAGCGTGGAGAACGACCAGACTTTCAGCATTGTACAAACGATGACCTGCCTATATTGCAGCCCTAGGCAAAAGCGGCCCCTTCAAATAACAAAAAATAGCGTCCTATGTAGGAAACGTACCTTTAATAGCAGTGTAAATACCGGTACCTTTTAGCAGTGTACAAACCGGTACCTTTTAGCTGTGTACAAACAGGTACCTTTTAGCTGTGTACAAACGGGTACCTTTAGCAGTGTAGAAACTTTCTTCTTCTTCAGCATTCCGAGCCCTTGAGGTCCTTGTTGCACATATCACCCGCCTCTGTTCATCTCTCTGGTTGGCCTGATCTTTCCAGTTGGTGACAACAAGTGTTTGCAGGTCTGTCTGGACATTATCTCTCTATAGTCTGCCTCGTGGTCTACGACCAGTCATCTCCCTTGTGTATACAGTTTTAACTTCTCGGTCATCTGACATTCTTTCAATATGCCCCAACCATTTCAGTCAATTAGCTCTAAGGATGCAAGTGATCAATGATGATTTAATCAGATTATGAATTTCGTTGTTGCTTCTTACTCTCCATTCCCCGCTGTTTGCGTCTTTGATGGGTCCAAAGATTCTTCGTAAGACTTTGTTTTCCCTGTAATAAGACTTCATCTCTTTTAGTGGTGATCCAAACATTCTCTTTACAAAAATGTCTGTGTATATTTTATCGTATTTCAAGTGTGTTATGTTTATATGTCATTCAACAGATTGTTATTATTATCGCATTTTCATATATATATATATATATATATATATATATATATATATATATATATATATATATATATATATACACACACACACATGCACACTTGAAATAATATGACATGTATAAACAAATACAGTGGTACTTCAGAAATAGAACATAATACCTTCTGAGACGGAGTGGGGAATTCCAGATTGTTGGATCCAAAGGTCTTGACAGAGTTGGACTATTTTTGTTTCTTTTAAAAATTACCCGTGGCTTTCAGGTCTACCCCGCCTTGAGTAGGTTCTAGGTTCAGTCCTGGGAAGTAAAGGCGGCCGGCGTGATGCTCTCATCCCTCAGCAAGTGCCGCTCTATAAAATATAGATCTAGCCCTATATGCCCAGTACACCGAAAGATGTGAAAAATGGTCGTTTACTTTTCTTTTACCAGTTAACTAGAGCTCTACCAGGGAGCCACCTCTCAACAACTTCTAGCGATGGTCAGAAGATGTTGGATGACAGCAGTTCTAATCCTTACAGCTAAATCTCTGTCATCAGACTAGGAATGTAATACAAACCGGCAAGAATCTTTTTTCCTTGCCCAAATCTTCCAATAAAATTTTACGAATGGTCTCTCTATTAACTTCAAATTCATCCGCCATCATCCTCACACTGTTATGAGAATGAATCCTGATATACCTGCCAAAACAGCTCTCACATGGACACCAGAGGGAAAGACAAAACAGGGGCGCCCAAAAGCAACATGGAGACGAACGATGGAAAGTGACTTGAGGCGGCATCTTTGACATGGACAACTGCACTGAAGATTGCACAGGACAGGAAAGCATGGAAAGTCCTCTCTGAACCCTCATGTGCCACTAGGCGCAACGAGAACTGAATCATCCTCACAGTATCCATTCTCTGACTTTTGCAATGGGTTCCTCATTACGAACAGAAACAAGGCGTCCAGGTCTAGTTGCATTGGTAATCATGTCTACACCACTTTTGCTTCTAAATACCACCTGAAAATCTGTGCACGGGATAACCAAAAAAAAATCATGGTTGCCTCTTTAGATTCCATGCTTTGCTTCAGATGTGACATTTTTTTTGTCGTGGCCATAATACAATCAGTCTCATTACAGAATTCCCCCGTGCGAGTTCCGGGACCCCATTGTGGGGAAAACAAAAATAGAGACACTGCCTCCCCAAAAGCATGTGTCGACTAATTGGGGAGCTTCCTTTGAAGTCGGAGTGCATCTGCCGGAGAGTCAAGGAACCAACAGTCTGTATTCAAGAGAATGAGATCTGTAAAACTGATGCACACGCAACACTCAGGTTCTAGAGCAGGACTGCAGTTCAGTAGTGGACGAGCAACCAGAACTTTCCTCTAGAGTGTACAGCTGGTGAACGCAAAGAAGAAGATTACAGAATTATCGGACCTTGTACTTTATTATGTCGTTTTCTATTGACTTTGTCTCATTAGTTTAGGAAATATTTCAGTACCGTAATGTAATAATTTCATTTGTGTATGTTGTGTTTCGTTTCTTGTCGTTGATTTGCCGCGGCAACGTTTGTACAATGTAAGTGGTTATGTGAAGCTGAAATACACTTTATGTGTTTCTTATTACTTTTAAATGTTTTTCCCCTCGTGTCTGTCTTTTCCTGTCTATTTTAGACTCAGATACGCAGGTGCAGTCTGAGTTTGTTGTTGTCCGGTGTCACTAGATTGACGTCAGCAATATATTTTGACATGAATACGTGTAAATATAATTATTCCCCCCCCCCCTTTTTTTGTTTCTCTTCCCCACCTCCCCCACCAACCCCCTTTTTTTCGGACAGGATGATGAGGACGAGGCATTTAACAGGGCGGTAAGAATGTGAGCATGTGTGGGCATCTATATAATCATCTCATCATCATCATTATCATCCTGGAACACTGCATGTCGTTGGGTCACTAGTTTCTGTTGACTGTCTGATCAACTCTCTCCACCCTTGACGGTCAGTTGCGTTGGACTTCCTGGGCTGCACGCCTCAGGCCTGTCCAGTCAGTCAAGTTCTGTATCCATGTCTTTCTTGGTCTGCCTCTTCTTCTCTACTCAGTCCTGCGGTATTATTTTTGAGAGACTGTTAGATTTTAGTCTCATATCCGTACCATTGCATTATCAGTCTTTTCACTGTAGTTCAAAGATGTGTTGTCTTTGCCAGTGTGCCGGGTAACTATACGTCGAACCTCGTCATTTGTCATGTGGTCTATGGATGATATAACAGAGAATTTTTCGGAAAGATCTAATTTTCTATGCTTGTATCTTCTGTTGGAGTTCAGCTGTTACAGTTCGCTTTTGACAGCCATGTGTAAACATCTAGTGCTCTGTAGATGTATACTACTGTCATTCAGCTACTAACTCAGCCGGTGAAACTCACCTTGAGTTGATTGGTCTAAAGCCTTACTTTTATTCTATTTTTTTTTTGGGGGGGGGGGGTTCAAAATGACCTTAGCTCTCAGGTCGACTTAGCCTGGGTACCAGGTAAAAATCATGGGAAGTAAAGGCGGCCGGTGTGATGTTGGTCACATCGTCCCCCGAATGCTGATTGGTCGATTTAGGCCCAGCCCAACTAATGTGTCCTGTTTGTGTAAATACCTTGTGGTGGTCTGTACCGGCACCTTTTATAGACACTCTGAAGTCATTACCGGCACCTTTTATAGACACTCTGAGGTCATTACCGGCACCTTTTATAGACACTCTAAGGTCATTACCGGCACCTTTTATAGACACTCTGAGGTCATTACCGGCACCTTTTATAGACACTCTGAGGTCATTACCGGCCTCTTATATATACACTCTGAGGTCATTACCGGCACCTTTTATAGACACTCTGAGGTCATTACCGGCACACAGTCACTCTGAGGTCATTACCGGCACCTTTTATTCTGAGGTCATACCGGCACCTTTTATAGACACTCTGAGGTCATTACCGGCACCTTTTATAGACACTCTGGGGTCATTACCGGCACCTTTTATAGACACTCTGAGGTCATTACCGGCACCTTTTATAGACACTCTGAGGTCATTACCGGCACCTTTTATAGACACTCTGAGGTCATTACCGGCACCTTTTATAGACACTCTGAGGTCATTACCGGCACCTTTTATAGACACTCTGAGGTCATTACCGGCACCTTTTATAGACACTCTGAGGTCATTACCGGCACCTTTTATAGACACTCTGAGGTCATTACCGGCACCTGTTTTTCTGGAATAAAGCCATTTTATTTGTATTATTATGAATAATATTATTAGTACTATTAATATTATTATTATCATTATCATTATGGTAGAAGCCCTCAAGGTGCCCCCCCCCCCCCCCTGGTCCGTCGACCCTGGGCGTTAATGGTGGCTTCGAGATTAGTGAATGCTTTTCATAGTTTCACGATCATCGAGTACGAGGGTTCAATTCTCGTTGCGAACGTTTTTTTTTTTTTTTTTTTTTGTAAATTGTTCTAGTATCACTGAGACAGTGGCACGAGAGTCACACCATGGAAGAGATTGGGAACTCACCAGGTAATATGCTTTTAACTGGGTACCAGGTAGGTCACTGGAAGTAAAAGCGGTCGGAATAATGCTGACCACATCACCCACCGAGTGCTATAAAATATAGGTCTAGCCCTATATGCCAAAAACAGCTGAGATCGGGGAAAAGGGTCCTTCAATTTTACTTCACTATTCAGCACGAAAGATGTGGCTCTACAGAAGAATCCTAATAATTCCTTAGACAGTCGAAGTGAGCAACCCAGATATTTAGAAAGAGACGAGGGCTCAAAGACAGCTTATCAAAAACATCAGAAAGAGACAGTCTTTTTTTTTGTGTGTGTGGTGGGGGTGAGGGGGGGGGGGGGTCATGTTGTGAAAAGAAGGAAACTAGAGCATGTTGTGACCACTGGAATGATCTGTGGAAAGAGAGAGACAGAGGAAGACAGCGAGAGAAGATTCATGACAACCTTTTTTGTCATGGCATAGAGGGGTGTCAACACACGAACAGATACACGCAGTTGCGGATCGCTGATTGTGGAGAGGCATGATCGCCCAGGCCAGTCGGCAATTCACTTGATGATGACGTTGATGACGTTGATGATGATGATGGCTGCAGGAGAGAGCTGTTTGGCTGGGAACATAGCTAATTTTTACAGGATCGTCAAGAATGATTGTCGGGATTTTACAAATGTTATCAAAGATGTGTCGGCTCTGTGGCTAAGTCGATGCGAACGCTTCGTTATGCCGGGATGCCGGGTTCGATCCCAGCTGTGAGCCATGCGCCTTGTGTTGGTTTCGACAGTGATATCAAGAAAGCCGACCGTCCAGAAAGAAATGGCAAACTACTGGACGTAAATTTGGCTAGAAAAACCACACAACAGTCAGGAGCTGTTGGGGTTGGTTCTGCAACGTCCTGTAAAGGATACGCAACTAACTTTTTATAAAAAGTGTACTGAATGGACATACACGGATGGTGTCTTTAAAAGTTCCGTTACGTTCAATGTTTCATGGGACCATGGGATTCAAGTCTGCACTGAGGAGATACGGAATTGCCAGCACAGCGCGTCGCTGCAGCAATTGCAGTAGAAACATTGGACGCGATCCGGAGGACGTGGTGGGAGAATGAGTACCGCCCTGGCATCACCAGTGACACCACAGCTACAAAATGGGCATCTAGATGGAAGTGGGGTCTTTGTTGGAAAAATTATCGTTATTTGTGCACTTTATTAGACTAAAAAGCCAGTCTTACAGGTCATCAAAGAGCAACAAACGAAGTGGTTTCGACACCTAACAAGAATGCTCTAGTACTATCTGCCACATCGAGCCATGGAGTAATGGCATTAAGAAAAGCCTTGGAGAAAAAACATCAGTCCTAATAGTGCTCTTGACAGAACTCATCAACGAATGTTACATCTTCCCCCGACACTTCATTTAGATACAAGGTGGAAGAGAAGAAAGAAGAGGAAGAAGAAGAAGAAGAAGAAGAAGAAGAAGAAGAAGAAGAAGAAGAAGAAGAAGAAGAAGAAGAAGAAGAAGAAGAAGAAGAAGAAGAAGAAGAAGAAGAAGAAGAAGAAGAAGAAGAAGAAGAAGAAGAAGAAGAAGAAGAAGAAGAAGAAGAAGAAGAAGAAGAAGAAGAAGAAGAAGAAAGAAGAACAAGAAAAAGAAGAAGAAGAAGAAGATTAGATGAACTATATACAGCCCAGTTAAACCTGTTCTTACTAAGGTAAGTCTCAAACTTTAAACTTGTCTGAACATTTTAACACACCACACGTGTATGTCAGTTTAAATACTTGTTTCATGAGAAAGGTTGATAATTCATTCTCTTTGACCCTGTATGGGTGTTCATGTAATCAGCAATGTCCATTATGTAAGTGTAGAGTGCTGACTTGGTTTGTTCTATCCAGGTGTTTGAGGACATTTGTTTCCCGTGATTGTATCCTGTGGGGGTGAAATGACACTGGTGTTTTAGGGATGTCAGGAGGCGGGGAGTCAAGCGACGTTAACGTTTTAGGGATGTCAGAAGGCGGGGTGTCAAGTGACTTTAACGTTTTAGGGATGTCAGAAGGCGGGGTGTCAAATGACGTTAACGTTTTAGGGATGTCAGAAGGCGGGGTGTCAAGTGACTTTAACGTTTTAGGGATGTCAGAAGGCGGGGTGTCAAGTGACGTTACGTTTTAGGGATGTCAGAAGGCGGGGTGTCAAGCGACGTTAACGTTTTAGGGATGTCAAAAGGCGGGGTGTCAAGTGACGTTAACGTTTTAGGGATATCAGAAGGCGGGGTGTCAAGTGACGTTAACGTTTTAGGGATGTCAGGGGGTCAAGGCGGGGGGCGGAGGTGTCAAGATGTTCAGGGATGTCAGGAGACGTTAAACGTTTTAGGGATATCAGAAGGCGGGGTGTCAAGTGACGTTAACGTTTTAGCCATGCAAGACAACTGGGTCCTAAATGACGTAGCTGTTGCAGTGATACAAGAGTAACTCTAAGTAGAGAATACTCTTCCACACATTCTGCGTATTGGGCATATAAAGCTAGACCTATCATCATCATCATCATCATGAACCACTTCTGCCGTTAAACGCCGTGGGGAGGAATAATTTGCGATCCAGTGCACGTTGGCTGCCACTGGCTATTGTCATGCCGTGAAGGCGTAGAGTGTAGCTAGACCTATTTGGGTATAAATCAATCCGCACTCGGTGGGAGACATCATTCCGATCGCCTTTACATCCCAGAAATGCGCCTGGTACCCACTCAATGTTCAGTCGACCTGGGAGCCATGGTCATTTTTGAAGAGATAAAAACAAAAATAAAAAACTGGCTCCTCCATGACCCGAACCCACAAACTTCCAATCGGCAGACGAGACTCTAGCTGCTACACCACGGCGACTCATGATACAAGAATGGCGGGTGCTGAAATGACATAGATGTTTTACTGATGACAGATGCCTCAGTTTGAAATGACACACATTTTCTAGTGATGTCAGAAGGTTGCGTGTAACTATGGCATTGGTGTTCCAGTGACGCAGGAAGGGCGGATGTGTGAACTTGTTCTTCGCATTTTTCCGACTGTAAGCTCAGGTGGAAAGTTCAAATGGGCAGGCAGTGGGTCTATTCTTATTCTCCCCCCCCCCCCCGCCCCACAATCGGGCCCCGGAACCCAAACGGGCGGGTGTGTGAACTTACGCTGGCACAGTTGTCAAGGGTGTCATGTCTTTGCAGGAAAGGATGCGATTGGCCAAGGACTTCCACCAGACGAAGGAGGAGATAAACCAGGTCCGACTGCACGCCAGCGAGAAACTGGTCCGACTGATAATTGACAGTAGTAAGGCCGTCAAGGAACTGCGAAAACAGATTGATAAGGTGGGTTTATATTATAGCACAAAGTGGGCTTTATAGCACAAGATGGGTGTTATAGCACACTGTCTGTTTTATAGCGCAGTGTAAGTTTTATAGCACAATGTAGTTTTTATAGCGCAGGGTGAGTTTTAAAGCACAGGATGAGTTTATAGTACACGGTGGTTTTTATAGCGCAGGGTAAGTTATAAAGCACAGGGTGAGTTTTATAGCGCGCGTTAGTTTTATAGCCCAATGTGGTTTAAATAGCACACGGTGGGTTTAATGTTAATAGCACAATGTGATGCTTTTAGGGCGCAGGGTGAGTTTTATAGTGCAGGGTAAGTTATATATAGCAGAGAGTGAGTTTTATAGCACAGGGCGAGTTTTATAGTACAGGGTGAGTTTTATAGCACACTGTGGGTTTTATAGCGCATAGAGAGTTTTATAGCACACTGGGTTTTATAGCGCATAGCGAGTTTTATAGCACACTGTGGGTTTTATAGCGCAGTGTGAGTTTTATAGCACTGTGGGATTTATAGCACACTGTCAGTCTCATAGAACACATATATTGTATTTATTTGAAACAGCACTGGAGCTTGTCAAACTTTAACGTGACATACATGTTCATTTGAGGAAACAGAAAGCAGCTCACACACTGGTTGTGACAGACTCAGTGAGCATGCCATAAGAAGATTCAAACTGACAAACTCCGACTACAATCTATTGACAGCATCCAGAATCTCGCCTCAAGAAACTATCTTGGTTGGATATGCCGGGGTGAAAGGAAATGAAAGTGTCGACAAACTGGCCAGGGCTTCAGTGGCTGATGGTGGAAGAAGTATGGGCAGGGAAAACATACTGAATACACCGCGTTGCTAAAGACAAGGGAGTCAGAAATCGGCGAATTAGCCACATGTGGATTGGCACCTGAGACAACAGATCATGTCCTCGAAGACTTTCCCAAGTACAAAATATCAAGGCCAAAACTTTTGGCCAAGAGAAACATCGGTGCAAGTTAAACTTTACAGGTCGCTGAGTGAATTACAACAGAAGCGAAGTTCATACTAGAGTTTCATACTACATATTGCAGACATAGACAATTTATTTCAAGCGAAAGAAAGAAGAAGAAGAAGAAGAAAAACGATAAACCGCCTGTTGGAAATGTGTGTTGAATGAGGATAAACATGCAGAAACCAGCTGCAGACTTGCAGACCAGGAAAGGAAGAAACGTCAGTCTCCTACTGGTGTAGGTTGGGCATGGAGACAATGAGATAGCTATTACATCGGACGACAGGAGCAGAAGTGGGTCGAACCCATGTGATAGGATGTCGATATGGACAACAAGTAACAAGCAGCAGATAAACCAAAGACATAACAGCCTTTTTCTTGTTTGTTTCTGGCGATCTTGTGAACTCACCGTGAATATCTCTCAGAGACAAATATGTCTCTCTCTCTCTCTCTCTCTCTCTCTCTCTCTCTCTCTCTCTCTCTCTCTGTTAGATGTATGGAAGTACACCAACATGTCTCTCTCTCTCTCTCTGTTAGATGTATGGAAGTACACCAACATCTCTCTCTCTCTCTCTCTCTCTCTGTTAGATGTATGGAAGTACACCAACATTTCTCTCTCTCTCTCTCTCTCTCTGTTAGATGTATGGAAGTACACCAACATGTCTCTCTCTCTCTCTCTCTCTCTGTTAGATGTATGGAAGTACACCAACATGTCTCTCTCTCTCTCTGTTAGATGTGTGGAAGTACACCAACATGTCTCTCTCTCTCTGTTAGATGTATGGAAGTACACCAACATATCTCTCTCTCTCTCTCTCTCTCTCTCTCTCTCTCTGTTAGATGTATGGAAGTACACCAACATGTCTCTCTCTCTCTCTCTCTCTGTTAGATGTATGGAAGTACACCAACATGTCTCTCTCCCTCTATGTTAGATGTATGGAAGTACACCAAAATCTCTCTCTCTCTCTCTGTTAGATGCGTGGAAGTCCACCAACATGTCTCTCTCTCTCTGTTAGATGTGTGGAAGTACACCAACATGACTCTCTCTCTCTCTCTCTGTAAGATGTATGGAAGTAAACCAACATGTCTCTCTCTCTCTCTCCTTGTTAGATGTATGGAAGTACACCAACATGTCTCTCTATCTCTCCTTGTTAGATGTATGGAAGTACACCAACATGTCTCTCTCTCTCTCTCTCTCTGTGTTAGATGTGTGGAAGAACACCAACATGTCTGTCTCTGTTAGATATGTGGAAGTACACAGACATGCCTCTCTCCCTCTCTGTTAGATGTGTGGAAGTACACCAACATGTCTATCTACCTCTCTGTTAGATATGTGGAAGTACACCAACATGTCTCTCTCCCTCTATGTTAGATGTGTGGAAGTACACCAACATGTCTCTCTCCCTCTATGTTAGATGTGTGGAAGTACACCAACATGTCTATCTATCTCTCTGTTAGATATGTGGAAGTACACAAACATGTCTTTCTCCCTCTATGTTAGATGTGTGGAAGTACACCAACATCTCTTTCTCTCTCTCTCTATCTCTCTCTCTCTCTCTCTGTTAGATGTGTGGAAGTACACCAACATGTCTCTGTCTCTCTGTTAGATGTGTAAAAGTACACCAGCATGCCTCTCTGTGTGTTAGATGTGTGGAAGTACACCAACATGCCTCACTCTCTCTAAAACTGTTAGATGTGTGGAAGTACACCAACATGTCTCTCTATGTGTGCTAGTTGTGTGGAAGTACACCATTTTGTGCAAGCAACTAGTGTGTAGAGGTAGCAAGGCAGATCCATCATGTGTGTAAATCAGATGTGTACCTACTGCAGGGTGCGTCCGCCTTGTGTAAATATGACGTGTACGTGCAGGATTTGTCCATCTCCTGTGTAGATCCAATGTGTACATGTATGTGTGTTTATCTCTTGTGTAAATCTGATTTACGTGCAGGATGTGTCCATACTGTGAATAAATCTGATGTTTAGATGCACGTCCATCGTGTGTAAACCTGATGTGTACATACAGGGTGTGTCCGTCTCGTGTGTATATATGATGTGTACATGCAGGGTGTATCCATCTTGTGTGTATATCTGTGTACCTGCAGGGTGTGTCCATCTCGTGTGTAAATCTGATGTGTACATGCAAGGTGTGTACATCTTATGTGTACATGCAGGCTGTGTCCATCTCGTGTGTAAATATGATGTGTACATGCAGGCTGTGTCCATCTCGTGTGTAAATCTGATGTGTACATGCAAGCTGTGTCCATCTCGTGTGTAAATCTGATGTGTACATGCAGGCTGTGTCCATCTCGTGTGTAAATCTGATGTGTACATTCAGGGTGTGTCCATCTCGTGTGTAAATCTGATGTGTACATGCAGGGTGTGTCCATCCCGTGTGTAAATCTTATGTGTACATGCAGGGTGTGTCCATCCCGTGTGTAAATCTGATGTGTACATGCAGGGTGTGTAAATCTGATGTGTACATGCAGGCTGTGTCCATCTCGTGTGTAAATCTGATGTGTACATGCAGGCTGTGTCCATCTCGTGTGTAAATCTGATGTGTACATGCAGGCTGTGTCGGTGCTCAAGCTGGCAGAAATTTGTCGCAAGCTGGAGACGGAAGAAGAGAAGCTGGTGCCGTTCTACGTGTCCTCGCTGGGGGAGCAGAAGAACCTCAAGAATGTCGCCGTTGAACCATCCTCTCGGCTTCTGGCTGAAGTTAGTTCCTCTTGTATGTTGTTTTTAGTTTTTTGTAGTATGTGGTTATATTATATGTTGTTTGTTAGTTTTTTTGTAGTATGTTGTTATGTTATGTGTTGTTTTTAGTTTTTTGTAGTATGTTGTTATATTATATGTTGTTTGTTAGTTTTTTTTTTGGTAGTATGTTGTTATGTTATGTGTTGTTTTTAGTTTTTTGTAGTATGATGTTATGTTATGTGTTGTTTTTAGTTTTTTGTAGTATGTTGTTATATTATATGTTGTTTGTTAGTTTTTTTTTGTAGTATGTTGTTATGTTATGTTTTTAGTTTTTTGTAGTGTTATATGTTGTTTGTTAGTTTTTTGCAGTATGTTGTTATGTTATATGTTGTTTGTTAATTTTTTGTAGTATGGTTTATGTTATATGTTGTTTGTTAGTTTTTTTTAAACTATGATGTTATGTTGTATGTAAGTTTCATTTTTTTTTGTAGTACGTTATATGTTGTTTGTTAGTTGTTGTTTTTTTGCAGTATTTAGTTATGTTATATGTTGTTTGTTAGTTTTTTGTAGTATGTTGTTGTTAATTTTTTTGTAGTATGTTGTTATGTTAGATGTTTTTTTTTTTAATTTTTTGTAATATGTTATGTTTTATGTTGTTTGTTAACTTAATTAGTATCTTATGTTATATGTTGTTTGTTAGTGTTTTTTTTTTTTTGTTGGTAGTATGTTCTATGTTAATTTTTTTAGTATGTTATGTTAGTTTTTTGTAGTATGTTGTTATGTTGTATGTTAGTTTTTTAGTAGTATGTTGTTATGTTATATCTTGTTTATTAGTTCTTTTTTTGTAGTATGTTGTTATGTTATATGTTGTTTGTTAATTTTTTGTGGTATGATGTTATGTTGTATGTTGTTTGTTAGTTTTTCGTAGTATGTTGTTATGTTATATGTTGCTTGTAAGTATATTTGCATGTTAATTGACAATTTATGTATTAGTATGTTCATTGATAGTTCATGTTGTAAGTTGACCGTTGTTAGTTTATGCTATAGATTTTTTAAATTTGCTCTTGAATGTTATAAGTTTATGTAGTATGTTGTTAGTTTCTGTTGTGTGTTGTTAATTTATATTGCTTGTTGTTAGGTTTACATTACATGTTGTTTGTTTCTGCTGTGTGTTGTTTGTTTTCTATGTTATTAGTTGCTGTGTACATTGTCAGCTTCTATTCTGTGTTTTTAGTTTCTGGGACGGGTTGTTAGATTCAGTTGTATGTTGTTACTTCCTGCTATATCTTGCTAGTGTTGTTGTATGCTGTTAGTTTCTATTGTATTTTTTAGTTTATTGTTGTATCGTGATTGTCGCGATCATGAAGCAAATGTCTCCTGTTGCATGTCGATTGTTTTCTTGTTACATGTGTGGAATATGTCTCTCTCTTTCTCTCTCTCTGTTACATGTGTGGAAGTACACCATTATGTCTCTCTCTCTCTCTCTCTCTCTGTCTCTCTCTCTCTCTCTCTCTCTCTCTCTCTCTGTTACATGTGTGGAAGCACACCAATATGTCTCTCTCTCTCTCTCTCTCTCTCTCTCTCTCTCTCTCTCTCTCTCTCTCTCTCTGTGTTAGATGTGTTGAAGTACAACAATGCATCTCTCTGTTAGATGCATCGCCTTTTCATTTTCTTGTAGTCCTGCAGTCTCTCTCGGAGACTCTCACACACTCTCTCTCTCTCTCTCTCTCTCTCTCTCTCTCTCTCTCTCTCTCTCTCTCTCTCTCTCTCTCTCTCAGTGCTGTGTGAAAGCGTACTAACATGTCTATGGTTTTGTAGGCAATGCAGGACTGCTATGGTCTGGAGAATTTCTGGAAACGATACAACAAGGTTTTGCTGGACAAACTGTCCCTGGACAAGGAGAAAGACTCGCTGACGGCCGAGAATCAGCAGCTAAGGAGATTGCTCAAGCAGTACATGGACAGTATTTCTGTCAATGAGCAAGTCATGAATCAGAATAATCCACTCCTGGTGGTCAAAAACGGCTTGACATCATGTAAGTACCCACTCAACATGAGTGACATCATGTAAGCACTCACTCAACATGAGTGACATCATGTAAGTGCTCACTCAACATGGGTGACATCATGTAAGTGCTCACTCAACATGGGTGACATCATGTAAGTACCAACTCAACATGAGTGACATCATGTAAGTACCCACTCAACATGAGTGACATGTAAGCACTCACTCAACATGAGTGACATCATGTAAGTACCCACTCACCATCTGTTACATTCATTTAAGTGCTCATTCAACATGTGTAACATCATGTAAGTGCTCACCATGTGTGACATCATGTAAGTAACTCACTCAATATGTGTGACATCATGTAAGTACTCACCATGTGTGACATCATGTAAGTGCTCACTATGTCTGACATCATGTAAGTACTCACCATGTGTGACATCATGTAAGTGCTCACCATGTGTGACATCATGTAAGTGCTCACCATGTGTGACATCATGTTGTTGTTGTCTGAAGATGGTGGCCTGGTCCCTTTTGTTAATGGTTAATGCTGTCATTAGGATCAGGGCCAGACATATGTCTAAAACCTCTTTCCAGTGTCTCCCAAAGGCCCATCTGTTCAACCAAGTCTCTTTGTTTATACTCTTATCAGTGTTTTGCTGTCTGGAGGGTTGTCGCGTAGGGGGTTGTTCTTTTGTTGCCCCTTCTTTGCAAACTGCCAGCTTTTCATTACTGGTTGCCCGGGGTACCCGGAACCCTGCATACTATTCTGAGTTTTATGAGGTAAAAAGCTATCGGGACCAGGATTTTCTGGGTATTCGTTCTGCAGCGTTCATTGCCCCCC
This sequence comes from Candidula unifasciata, assembly GCA_905116865.2. Classification (NCBI taxonomy): domain Eukaryota; kingdom Metazoa; phylum Mollusca; class Gastropoda; order Stylommatophora; family Geomitridae; genus Candidula; species Candidula unifasciata. The sequence continues at coordinate 78,999 of CAJHNH020000048.1, read as the reverse complement.
AGAGTTTAAGGGCAGACATGAATCTGTGAAGATACAATATTTTTACCTTTTAGGGGAAACATCCATTACAGTCTTTAGGTGGGTTACTGCTGTTTCCCGTGCAATTTTTTCAGTTCATATTTTAACAAATTTTTCCGATGGGACAAAAAACTTTCCCCAGGGGTNTCTGGTTCCTTCCTCCCACAGGGGGCAGTACGGTGTGGTGCACCGGGTTTATTATCGAGGTTTGCTCCTCTAGATCCATTGTGTTTTGCCTGGGGATTCGCACCCCCAGTTACCGGGACTACCTCGGGGAGGCTGTGACTCTTCGCCACGCACAATGGTCTTGAGGTAAGAGAGGTTTTGCTAGGTCAAGAGGCTGACACCACAATGGACGCTCCTTTCGTGAACAGATATTCACTAGACCTAGGGTGAAGTAAGGGGGGGAACCCACTACCCACAACACCAACACTTCTTACCCCTGCTTCTGGAGGCTCAGTCCCTGTGACATCATGTAAGTGCTCACCATAAGTGACATCATGTAAGTGCTCACCATGTGTGACATCATGTAAGTGCTCACCATGTGTGACATCATGTAAGTGCTCACCATGTGTGACATCATGTAAGTACTCACCATGTGTGACATCATGTAAGTGCTCACCATGTGTGACATCATGTAAGTGCTCACCATGTGTGACATCATGTAAGTACTCACCATGTGTCACATCATGTAAGTGCTCACCATGTGTGACATCATGTAAGTACTCACCATGTGTGACATCATGTAAGTACTCACCATGTGTGACATCATGTAAGTACTCACCATGTGTGACATCATGTAAGTGCTCACACAAAATGTGTGACATCCTGTAAATGCTCACTTAGCATGAGTGACATCATGTAAGTGCTCATTCAACATGTGTGATATCATAGAAATACCCAGTCAGCATGTGTGCTCTCATGTAAATGCCCACTCAACATGTGAGACATCATGTAAGAAGATTGGTACCATTTAATGCCCACCAATTTCTTCCCATGTGGGTCCTGAAGCCCCTTTAAAAAAAAAGTAAAGGACCCTTTTCCATGCCTTTAGGCGTAGAGGGCATATAGGGCTAGACCTATATTTTGTATAGACCAATGAGCACAAGATGGGTGATGTGGTCAGCATCACGCCAGCCGCCTCTACTTCTGGTACCAATTCAAGGCTGGGTCGACCTGGGAGCCAAGGTCATTTTTTTAAAATCAGTCCGGCTCCCCCAGGGGGCGAACCCATGACCTTCTGATCCACGGCGAGCGTCTAACCGCTCCATCACGACAACTCCCGCCGATTTAATGCCTACTAATTTCTCCCCAAGTGAGTTTTGGGGCTCCATTTAATGCCTACCAATTTCTCCCCAAGTGAGTTTTGGGGCTCCATTTAATGCCTACCAATTTCTCCCCATGTGAGTTCTGGGGCTCCATTTAATGCTCATCAATTTCTCCCCATGTGAGTTCTGGGGCTCCATTTAATGCTCATCAATTTCTCCCCAAGTGAGTTCTGGGGCTCCATTTAATGCTCATCAATTTCTCCCTATGTGAGTTCTGGGGCTCCATCTAATGCTCACCAATTTCTCCCCATGTGGGTTCTGGAGCTCCATTTAATGCTCATCAATTTCTCCCCATGTGGGTTTTAGGGCTCCATTTAATGCTCACCAATTTCTCCCATGTGGGTTCTGGAGCTCCATTTAATGCTCACCAATTTCTCCCATGTGGGTTTTAGGGCCCTATTTTGGGAAACAATAGACATACTGCCTCCTAACAAGTATGACATGAAAAGGCTACTAATTAGTTTTATTTCCTTTAAAGTCAGAGTGCATCTGCCTGAGAGGAGAGAGGTCAACAGTCTGCTTGCAAATAAGCCACATCTGTAAAACAGATGTGCACGCAAAACTCAAGTTCTGGGGAAAACACTAAAGTCCAAAACTGGATGAACAACCAGAACTTTCCACCAGAGTTCACAGCTGGTGAATGCGAAGGAGAAGAGTTTATCAATTTCCTCTGTCAGAACAGATGAAATGACATGATATGACAGTGTCACAATCTCTTCAATACTGCCACACTCGTACCATCTCCGGAAATCATAAAAACATGCAGTTTTCAGTTGGTAGTCATGTCTATCCATAACCTTCTGTCTTGTGAAATTTCAATCAACTCTGACACAGATGATCCTCCATGCTGTATGGTGATGTTAGTTATGTCTATCCACAACCTTCTATCTCGTGAACTTTCAATCAACTCTGATTCGGATCATCCTCCAGGATGTCAAACTTTCCAGCGTGTTCTCTTGGTCTTTCACTGCCTCTCCTCCCCTCCAACTTTCCTACTGTCACGATGTGCTCCAGTTTTCTCCTCATCACATGACCAAAGAATGTAGATTGCCTCTTTCTGATGTGGACAATCAGTTCTCTTCATGAGCCAGTTTCTTTTAAGACGTCTTCGTTACTCCTTTTAGTTTAAAATAAACTGTCCACTGCTGAATTCTAACCATGGTATTCAACGATCATGAAATTGTTAAACTCATTCACTAACCTCTAGAGGTTTTGAAGTTTGAACAACGGACCAACAATCATAGCACACGGATGTAACCCATAAGTGCTCTGTTTTTCTTCTAACTCAAGTCTGAGTCCGAAGAAGCTCAGCTCAGTGCACAGGCTATGTAGCATAGGCAAGGATCCTGAAATACTTTCGGTAGATTTTTAACTCCAAATGTTTGCCTGGGCAGCGCAGTGAAGCTACTCTTTTCGATTTCCAACTGCCAAGCCAAAGGATTTTTTTTTTTTTACATGCGCAACAATGCACACGGCTGTCTGATCTCCCTACCCAGAGACCAGGAAGAATTACTAGAAGTCCAGGTCCACGTGAAAAAATCCAAGCCCTTCCAGGGAATTGAAACCAGAACCTCTAGCACTCGATGTGGGTACCATGCCTTGAGACCACGCAGAGTCTCATTAACCGCTGAAGCTAACAAGGTGTTTGACAAACAAAAAACATTCTTTGCTTTTGTTTTTTTTTGGTCTTGGATAACAACGAATTAGCCTATTGAATATTTTATTGGATGCCCTCGCTAACATAACACTGCCACGTTGTGAGTTCAATTTTCGTAATAACAATGCTTTGGCTAATCAAGATTTTGTCTGACAAACATGATTCTAGAGCGAATATTTTCGTTAGCTGAGGTATCAGGCTTAGTTACTTAAAAACAAAAAAGATAAACTAGTTACCTATTATCCCAACCACAGGCAAAATGCCAGAGATGTGCACCTGCCTGCGACAGGCACCACCAAAGACAGTCATTGAAGCAGCTCATGTGGCCAGGCAATTGCTCAACTGATGCTCTCCTGTCCACTGGTGTCTGTGAGGGGGCCATATATGTGTATGTGTTGTATGTAGCAGCATGGCATTGTGTGTGAGAGCATGTGTGTGAGAGAGCATGTGTGTGAGAGAGCATGTGTGTGAGAGAGCATGTGTGTGTGTATATGCAGGCATGAGTTCAGGTGTGCATGTTGGTGTGACCGAGTCAATAAATATGCTTGAATAGGTGAGAGTGAGTAAATAATGTGTGAGAATATATGAGCAGCCAACTGGCCACAGTTTCTGACACAGCTGTGTGAATAGTATAAGACAAAGTCTGAGACTGCTGTTGATCTACATCATCAAGAGTATAAGACAGTCGGAGGCTGTTGAACAGGGTCATCAATAGTATAAAGACAAAGCCTGAGGCTGCTGAACAGCTTAATCAAGAGATAAGGCAAAGTCTGAGTCTGTTGAACTGTATCATCAGGAGTATAAGACAAAGTCTGAGACTGCTGTTGATCTACATCATCAAGAGACAGTCAGAGGCTGTTGAAAAGCGTCATCAAGAGTATAAAGACAAAGCCTAAAGCTGCTGAACAGCTTAATCAAGAGATAAGGCAAAGTCTCAGTCTTTTGAACTACATCATCAGGAGTATAAGACAAAGTCTGAGAATGCTGTTGATCAGCATTATCAAGAATACACGACAAAATCTGAAGCTGCTGAACAGTGTCATCAAGAATAAGAGGCTGTTTGAGAATAAGACAGAAGTCTGAGGCGGATGAACAGCTTAATCAAGTGTATAAGACACAGCCTGACCAGATATCTGGAAATTTCCTAGAAAAGGAACGGCACTCTTGATTCAATGGAAGCATCAGAAAAGTTGTGTCTTATGAGTAAGGCAATATTTGCTGAAGACAGAACTGATAGACAGAATTAATATTAGACAGAGTGTTTTTTTAAACAACAGATCTCTGTGGGATGGACATAGAATCAAATGATAGACATTTTACAAGAGAACTATGTCAAAGAAGACATGCATGTATTGTGTCAGATATTTTACAGCCAACAAATAAAAAGATGCACAAACACACATCATATCACACATTTCACAACAGAACTATGAGAAAGAAACACAGACACACATCATATCACACATTTCACAACAGAGCTATGAGAAAGACACATGTCATACCACAAAGCTGACACCAAACATATCCGAGAAAGAAACTATCATACCGGACATTTTACAACATGCTATCAGAAAGACACTTTAGAAGAGAATTATGGTACAAGACAACTTTTTTTTTTAAATAAGACTATTTTTAGAATATTTTTAAGAATTTCGTATTTATATGAGTGTGTTGTTTTAGAAAGGACAGTTAACAAAAAGTTGTTTTAAAAAGGACAGTTAAATTTTGTTTTATAATGCAAATGTCGTGATTTACAACATTTTGAGGAAATAGTAAAGATTTCTTTTCACTTTTCTGAAGTTTAGTGTCTGTGTTTATGTGTGTGAGGGTGCATGCATGTGGGGTTGTGCAGTGTGTGAGTGAGAGAGAGAGAGAGAGAGAGAGAGAAAGAGAAAGCGACCGACAGACAAAACATAGGGACAAAGAGAGGGACAAAGAAGAAGGAGGAAGAGTGGGAAAAGGGGGGGGGGGATGTTTGGACTATACAAATGACACACTGTAGGTGGAAATTTAGGGATAGACAACAGAAAATGGTGTCAGAATGGTTGCTGGTTGGAGGAGATAAAACACTCTTGGAACTGATGCAGATGGAAGAAGAAGTAAATTAACATACCATTAGAACTGACGCTAATGGAAGAAAGAAAGAGAGTTACAGAATCAAAACATAAATACAAAAGTACAACGTGTGGGATGAGGTGTGTAAGAAATGTGGCGAAAAAAACAAGACAAGAAAGAGTCACCAATGAAGAACTAACAAGAATGGTAGGCAAAGTACCAGCTAATGATTTCACAGAACATCACAGATTTCAAATGGTTTAGTCATCTTGTGAGAATGATAGAATTAGCCAATAGCTACAGCATACTACATAAGAACAGAAGGCTACAAGGCAAGAGGTCAGCCAAGAAAGAAATGGGAGGGAGTAATACAGATACCACAGAAATGCAATTTGACACTAACACAAGCTATGCAACCAGGAAAAGACAGGAAACTACATCTAGCTCCTCTCTGCAACCCTTGACAGCATAAGCTGTGGGATAAAAGAACAAGATCAGAATGGATGCTGATGAAAGAAGTTGAAGGAAAATAAGAAACTATCAGAATGTATGGGAGACATTTTAGGAAATTCAAGGAAAATGAAACAGTATCAGAATGTATGGGAGACATTTTAGGAAATTCAAGGAAAATGAAACAGTATCAGAATGTATGGGAGACATTTTAGGAAATTCAAGGAAAATGAAACAGTATCAAATGTAAACAGTAGGAAATCAGAATGAAACAGTATATGGGAGACACATTTTAGGGAAACAATCAGAATGTTCAAGGAAATTCAAGGAAAAATGAAACAGTATCAGAATGTATGGGAAACATTTTAGTATCATGAAACAGTATCAGAATGTATGGGAGACATTTTAGGAAATTCAAGGAAAATGAAACAGTATCAGAATGTATGGGAGACATTTTAGGAAATTCAAGGAAAATGAAACAGTATCAGAATGTATGGGAGACATTTTAGGAAATTCAAGGAAAATGAAACAGTATCAGAATGTATGGGAGACATTTTAGGAAATTCAAGGAAAATGAAACAGTATCAGAATGATTAAGAGATGAAGAAGGAAGAAAGATGTAACACACTGGGTAAGGACAGTTAAAGCCAGTTACTCTATGGCGACAGTGGGAGAAGAACACACACATGGCCAGGTGTAGCGCTGAAAACAACCTCACAAGACTGTCTTTCTCCAGGTCATGCGGGTGTGTTGGGAAAGGATCAGGCAGATATACTGGCCGGTTCTGCACTACTTGGTGGTGAACTGATGTATGACAAGCTGGATGTTGTGAAGGCTCTTTGGCAGCGAGTGAACAGTGCCGAGGCACAGATAGATCATTACGGTCTGAGGAAGAATGGAACTGATCAGGCCGACGCTCCACACTCAGGGGAAGGCGAGACAGATATACAACCAGACAGTTACAGGTACCATCAGAATTTTAACTCTTCACTTTCTGCTGAAGATAGGGACAGAGTGCATGTGGGGGGTGTCCCGAGTGTTGTGATGTTGATTCTTAACTCAACATTCAACAACAAGACTGTGTACCCAGACAACATCCAAGTTTTATTCACACCAATATTGATCCCAGGTGTCCCTGTCTGATACAAGCTTCAACCAACACAAAGTCACAAATATAATACTCTACATCAAACAACAAGTCTAGCTACGCTTAAAGCAATTGCAACAATCCTCATGTCACAAAACAAACGGCATGCAGACAACAGTTGCTGGACAACTTCTGTGGGTGGAATTTGTCAAGGGGTATGACGACAGATTTAGTGTGTGAGAACTGGAGATGGGAAAAGGGGACCTCAGCTCCTTAAAATATTCTGGGGAAAGGGTGCTCATGGGAACCTAAGCCTTATTTAAGTGTTTAATAATAACAATTTTATAATAATAATAATGTACTGCCTCCGCCCCTTAAAATGTTCTGGGGAAAGGGTGCTCATTGGACATAAGCCTTATTTAAGTGTTTAATAATAAAAAATTTATAATAATAATGTACTGAATGGGAAATAAAATTACAGTAAATCTGAAATAATTTAAAATGGATAAACTAACACTTAAAGATAGAGCTTTAATTCTAGAGATAAATCTACATTCTTTGGTCATTTCATGAGAAAAAGAACACTGGAGTACATCGTGATGGTGGGAAAGTTGGAGGTGGAAGAGGCTGAGAGAGAACGAGAGAGAAGATGCAGAAAAATCTGACATTATGCCATGAAATATCAGAATGACTGAAAGTACATGAGACAGGAGGTTGGTGATAGGACCCACTCGGCCCTCTTGCAAACTTTTGGGGACTGATGGAAGAAAATAGGAAAAGGGAAGGAAATAGAGTTCTGAGGTACATGTCATATGGTGGGGAACAGCTTAGGGTTTAGCCAATTTTATAGATTAGTATACTCATGGGATATGAGAGATTCTATAGAGGAGTATACTCACAGGATATGTGAGATTCTATAGATGAGTATACTCATGGGGTATGGCAGATTGTATAGATGAGTATATTTATGGGGTTATGGCATATTCTATTCATGAGTATACTTATGGGGTATGGGAAATTCTGTAGATGAGCGTACTCACTACTGCTGCTTTGCTGATCTTATTTTACGCCTTTAGGCACATCGGGCATATGGGAAGAGCACCCATATTTTTACAGACCAGTCGGCACTAGGTGGGTAATGTGGTCAGCATTAGCCGGCCGTCTTTACTTCCCCAGGACATACATCCTGGTACCCATTTAGGCTAGGTCGACCCACGACGTCCCGCACCATGATAAAAATCCACGCAGCCAGCAGTGGGTTTCGATCGCGGTACATTTAAATTACGAGTCGGACTCGCCTTAGCCACGCACCCCTAAGTGTACTCACGGGGTATGGGAAATTGTATAGCTGAATATACTCATGGGGTATGGGAAATTCTACAGATGAGTATACTCATGGGGAATGGGAGTGTCTATAGATTATGCCCATGGGGTATGGGAGATTGTATAGAATATACCCATGGGGTATGGGAGATTCTATAGATTATACCCATGGGGTGTGGGAGATTGTATAGCTGAATATACCCATGGGGTATGGGAGATTGTATAGATGAATATACCCATGGGGTATGGAAGATTGTATAGATGAATATACCCATGGGGTATGGGAGATTGTATAGATGAATATACCCATGGAGTATGGGAGATTGTATAGATGAATATACCCATGGGGTATGGGAGATTGTATAGATGAATATTCCCATGGGAATTGGGAGATTGTATAGATGAATATACCCATGGGGTATGGAAGATTGTATAGATGAATATACCCATGGGGTATGGAAGATTGTATAGATGAATATACCCATGGGGTATGGGAGATTGTATAGATGAATATACCCATGGGGTATGGGAGATTGTATAGATGAATATACCCATGGGGTATGGAAGATTGTATAGATGAATATACCCATGGGGTATGGGAGATTGTATAGATGAATATACCCATGGGGTATGGGAGATTGTACAGATGAATATACCCATGGGGTATGGGAGATTGTATAGATGAATATACCCATGGGGTATGGGAGATTGTATAGATGAATATACCCATGGGGTATGGGAGATTCTATAGATGAATATACCCATGGGGTATGGGAGATTCTATAGATGAATATACCCATGGGGTATGGGAGATTGTATAGATGAATATACCCATGGGGTATGGGAGATTCTATAGATGAATATACCCATGGGGTATGGGAGATTCTATAGATGAATATACCCATGGGGTATGGGAGATTGTATAGATGAATATACCCATGGGGTATGGGAGATTCTATAGATGAGTATTCAGCAGAAAAGTATGCTCATGGAATATGGCAGATTCTATGTAAGATATAAGTAGTCACATGTTACAAGTGTTCTATATGTGTAGTCAAATGTTACAAGCATTTTATATAGGTAGTCAAATGTTACAAGTGTTGTATATATGTAGTCACATGTTACAAGTGTTGTATATATGTAGTCACATGTTACAAGTGTTGTATATATGTAGTCACATGTTACAAGTGTTGAATATATGTAGTCACATGTGACAAGTATTGTATAAAGGTAGTCATATGTTACAAGTGTTGAATATATATAGTCACAGGTTACAGGTGTTGTGTGTGTGTGTGTGTGTGTGTGTGCATTTATGTATGTAGTCACATGTGTCAATTGTTGTACATGTGTAGATACATGTTACACAAATGATGAACATATGTAGTCACATGTTACAAGTGTTGTATAAATTTAGTCACATGTTATAAGTGGTGTGTGTGCGTGCATGTGCATGCATGTGTGTGCACGCGTGCATTAATGTGTGTAGTCACATGTGACAACTGTTGTACACGTGTAGTCACATGTTACACAAATGATGAACATACGTAGTTATGTGTTACAAGTGTGATACACCTGTCGTCACCTGTGAGCCGTCAACACTCACAGCTATGGGCACACATCTAGAGGTCTGAGGCCGATGCCAGGACACAAGTTGCTAGTCCCCACAAGGCACCAACATCACTGCAGCGGGGAGAACGGAGTGGGGATCAAGATGCTGGAGTGCATGTGTCGAGTCAGGGCAACTGAAAGGTGGAATAAGTTGAGTAAATGTCAAATATATTCATTATATATAACATAAAACACTATTTATTACAGTACATTTTTTTTTACCAACATTGTGTAATCAGCTCCAAGAGTGGACATAAAAATAACAACAACAAAACAGAGCAGAAATGTCTACAGCACATCCTAAAGGATCAGAAATGACGATATCAGGAAGGAAACTATGACAGAACCAGTACTATACTACATCACGAGACAACAGATCAAATGGTTTGGTCATGTATCAAGACTATCACCATACAGTGCACCACAGACAGCCCTATCCACGGCCAGCTCCATCAGTAAGGCCAAACAGGTTTATGGAAATTCCCATTTTGTTAGGCCGGTCTGTGCTCACCAATGTTATTGAGTAACAGAACGAGAATTTCCGTAGACCTGTTGGGCCTGACTACTGGAGCTGGCTGTGCCAATGGAAGCCAAGCCAGAGTTGGACCTTGTTAGCAATCAAGAGACGGAATATCCAGCATCCATGTAGCACATGCCAAGGCTCGCACCTGATGCCTCTTTAAATCCTGACACTGAAAGGTAGAATAGAACTAGAGAAGAAGCAGAAGGAGGAGGAAGAGGAAGAGAAGAAGAAAAAGAAGATTAGGCACTATCAACATCTGTCTCAATACTGTCTTTATTGGCTCAGATGTGTAGGACATTCTTGGAGTATGGATGATGGCAGAGTCCCTAAAAACATCTTCTTGTTTTATCTTCAGCATTCCGAGCACTTGAGGTTCATTGCTGCAGATATCACCCACCTTAACATCTCTCTGGTTGGCTTTCTCCCTCCCGTTGGTGACACTAAGTGTTTGCTGGTCTGCGTGGACGTTATTCTCTCCATCACGTTCTTGGTTTGCCAGTCAGCTCCCTTGTGTATAGTTTTTACCTTTCTCATCATCATATCATCCAATATTCTCTCAATAAATGTCCCAGCCATTTCAGTCTATTAGCTCTCACTATGCCAGTGATCAATGGTGATTTAAACAGATTATGAATTTTGGTGTTGCTTCTAAATCTCCATTTCCCACCGTTTGTATCTTTGATGGGTCTAAAGATTCGTCGCAAGGCTCTGTTTTCATAAATGTGTAATAAGGCTTCATCTCTTGTAGTTGTGCTCCAAGTTTCATACCCATATAAAATACCCATATAAAATACCCATATAAAATGACTTGTTTTATCAACATTTTATATATTTTGATCTTGGTGCTGCAAGATAGAGACTTTGACTTTAGCAGATGTTGAAGGGCATAGTATACTTTTTTCCCCAGAGTTTTTCCTAGATTGTATTTCTTAGCATTTTGGAACAGTTGAAGTTTGCACCCAAGTACTTATATGTTTCCATTTGTTTGATTTTTATATTATCCACTTGTATGTGGCCGGAGTTTATATCCTTTCCCTGTCATGTTATTGTCATGTATTATGTTTATCTTGACAAATAAATAGTTCCATTTTGTGAGCAAGCTATTCTTTTAAAGATAGACTGTGTTTTTACAGTCTCTAGTTTATTTTCTCTAACGATATCAATGTCATCATGCATAACCAAGTATTCTTGTAGTTTCTCCTATAGTACACTCTTGTTTCAATTTCCTTATAATTTTCTCCAGGGCCAAGTTGACAGGAAATGGGGACAGAGCATCAGCTTGCTTTAAACCAGAGGGTCTGACCTTCTGGATTTATTTATGACTATATTATAAGTGTCTTCCATACATAGTTTGGTCATGGTAATTAACATCTTTGGTATTTCAAAGCCCTTCATAGTATTCCATAAACTGTTTCTATGTACACTATCATATGCTTTTTAAAACACACACGCACGCATGCACGCACACATGCACACACACACACATGCACGCACACATACGCACAAAACATTATTACATCTCTTCTACATTCCCAGTTTTGCTCTGCTATTTGCCATAAAATGATATCTGAGCTATTGTTGATCTGTTCTGTTGGAAACGTGCTTGGTAATCACCCAATATATCTTTGAAGTGTGGTTTTAGTCTGTTTAACAGTACCGCTTATAGTATCTTTTAGCTTGTAGATAATAGTGATATTCCTCTATGATTTTCACAATTATGCGTGTCTCCTTTCTTTAAAAAAAGGATTAATAATGACACTTTCCAGTCACGGACCTAAGGAAATCTATTGTGAACTACAGATGGGTAGTAGGATGGATGCTGGCAGAGTGCCTAAGGACATCTATAGTGAACTACAGCTGGGTAATAGGATGGATGCTGGTAGAGTCCCTAAGGACATCTATAGTGAACTACAGCTGGGTAATAGGATGGATGCTGGCAGAGTCCCTAAGGACATCAATAGTGAACTACAGCTGGGTAATAGGATGGATGCTGGCAGAGTCCCTAAGGACATCTATGGTGAACTACAGATGGGTAGTAGGATAGATGATGACAGAGTCCCTAAAGACATCTATGGTGAACTACAGATGGGTAGGAGGATAGATGATGGCAGAGTCCCTAAGGACATCTATGGTGAACTAAAGATGGGTAGTGGGATGGATGATGGCAGAGTCCCTACAGACATCTATAGTGAACTACAGATGGGTAGTGGGATGGATGATGGCAGAGTTCCTAGGACATCTATAGTGGACTACAGATGGGTACTGGGATGGATGATGACAAAGTCCATAAGGACATCTATGGTGAACTACAGATGGGTAGTGGAATGGATGATGGCAGAGTCCATAAGGACATCTATGGTGAACTACAGATGGGTAGTGGGATGGTTGCTGGAAGAGTCCATAAGGACATCTATGGTGAACTACAGATGGGTAGTGGGATGGTTGCTGGAAGAGTCCCTAAGGACATCTATGGTGAACTACAGATGGGTAGTGGGATGAATGATGGCAGAGTCCCTAAGGACATCTATGGTGAAATACAGATGGGTAGGAAACGTCAGGATAGCCTATCTAGGTTGGCCAGGCTCAAAGTTGGGAACCTGCTTCTAAGACGACTGTGGAAAAGTAGATGGGTCTTGATCAGCATTAGATCTGGTCAGTACACCCCCAGGTGTGATTTTGTACTTCTGCATCCCACATAAAAATACAGCTACAGAATACCTGTATCAGATATAAGACTAAATCTGAGGTACAGTGACCTATATCTGATATAAGACTAAAGCTAAGGTACAGTGAACTATATCTGATATAAGACTAAAGCTGAGGTACAGTGACCTATATCTGATATAAGACTAAAGCTGAGGTACAGTGACCTCTATCTGATATAAGACTAAAGCTAAGGTACAGTGAACTATATCTGATATAAGACTAAAGCTGAGGTACAGTGACCTATATCTGATATAAGACTAAAGCTAAGGTACAGTGACCTATATTTGATATAAGACTAAAGCTAAGGTACAGTGACCTATATCTGATATAAGACTAAAGCTGAGGTACAGTGACCTATATCTGATATAAGACTAAAGCTGAGGTACAGTGACCTATATCTGATACAAGACTAAAGCTGAGGTACAGTGACCTATATCTGATATAAGACTAAAGCTAAGGTACAGTGACCTATATCTGATATAAGACTAAAGCTAAGGTACAGTGACCTATATCTGATATAAGACTAAAGCTAAGGTACAGTGACCTATATCTGATATAAGACTAAAGCTAAGGTACAGTGACCTATATCTGATATAAGACTAAAGCTGAGGTACAGTGAACTATATCTGATATAAGACTAAAGCTGAGGTACAGTGACCTATATCTGATATAAGACTAAAGCTGAGGTACAGTGACCTATATCTGATATAAGACTAAAGCTAAGGTACAGTGAACTATATCTGATATAAGACTAAAGCTGAGGTACAGTGACCTATATCTGATATAAGACTAAAGCTAAGGTACAGTTACATATATCTGATATAAGACTAAAGCTAAGGTACAGTGAACTATATCTGATATAAGACTAAAGCTGAGGTACAGTGACCTATATCTGATATAAGACTAAAGCTAAGGTACAGTGACCTATATCTGATATAAGACTAAAGCTAAGGTACAGTTACATATATCTGATATAAGACTAAAGCTAAGGTACAGTGAACTATATCTGATATAAGACTAAAGCTAAGGTACAGTGACCTATATCTGATAAGACTAAAGCTAAGGTACAGTGACCTATATCTGATATAAGACTAAAGCTAAGGTACAGTGACCTATATCTGATATAAGACTAAAGCTGAGGTACAGTGAACTATATCTGATATAAGACTAAAGCTGAGGTACAGTGACCTATATCTGATATAAGACTAAAGCTGAGGTACAGTGACCTATATCTGATATAAGACTAAAGCTAAGGTACAGTGAACTATATCTGATATAAGACTAAAGCTGAGGTACAGTGACCTATATCTGATATAAGACTAAAGCTAAGGTACAGTTACATATATCTGATATAAGACTAAAGCTAAGGTACAGTGAACTATATCTGATATAAGACTAAAGCTAAGGTACAGTGACCTATATCTGATATAAGACTAAAGCTAAGGTACAGTGACCTATATCTGATATAAGACTAAAGCTAAGGTACAGTGACCTATATCTGATATAAGACTAAAGCTAAGGTACAGTGAACTATATCTGATATAAGACTAAAGCTAAGGTACAGTGACCTATATCTGATATAAGACTAAAGCTAAGGTACAGTGACCTATATCTGATATAAGACTAAAGCTAAGGTACAGTGACCTATATCTGATATAAGACTAAAGCTAAGGTACAGTGACCTATATCTGATATAAGACTAAAGCTAAGGTATAGTGAACTATATCTGATATAAGACTAAAGCTAAGGTACAGTGACCTATATCTGATAAAAGACTAAAGCTAAGGTACAGTGACCTATATCTGATATAAGACTAAAGCTGAGGTACAGTGACCTATATCTGATATAAGACTAAAGCTGAGGTACAGTGAACTATATCTGATATAAGACTAAAGCTAAGGTACAGTGACCTATATCTGATATAAGACTAAAGCTAAGGTACAGTGACCTATATCTGATATAAGACTAAAGCTGAGGTACAGTGACCTATATCTGATATAAGACTAAAGCTAAGGTACAGTGACCTATATCTGATATAAGACTTAAGCTAAGATATAGTTATCTGTATCTGATATAAGACTAAAGCTTAGGTATAGTCACCTGAATAAGATATAAGACTAAAGCTAAGGTACAGTTACCTGTACTGGATACAAGACCAAAGCTAATGTATAGTTACCTGTATTGGACACACACTCATCCCAGCCAGGGCGACTCCAGGCAGCTTCCCTGGTCTCCTTCCTTGTTTGCAGATCTTTATAACCTGAGGAAACAATTCTTTAAGTGAATCATCATATCACTAAAAACACATAAAGTGGATCATCATATCACTACAAACACATAAAGTGAATCATCATATCACTACAAACACATAAAGTGGATCATCATATCACTACAAACACATAAAGTGGATCATCATATCACTACAAACACATAAAGTGAATCATCATATCACTACAAACACATAAAGTGGATCACATAACTAAAAACATTGAAACTGTCTTTATATAACTATAAATACTAGGGCTGTACCGAATATTTGCTTCATATTCGCTTCGGGGCCGAATAGTGGACCTAATAACTATTTGGTATTCGGTCGAACATTTGCGGTGTGGCCGAATACGAATAGTGGTTACCTTACACCCGTTTCTGGACTGGTGGAAAATAAACATATCAAAATTTCACACCTTGGTTCATACTGTCAAGCGTTATCTTTGTGCACCACCTACGAGCGTACCAAGTGAATGTCTGTTTAGTACGGCTGGAAATACCTTCAGTGAGACAAAAAGCTGCCTTAATGTTGAAAACATGGAACGATTGTGGTTTTTTTTTTTTTTTGAAAGCTTATGCCTCTTTCATGGATTAACAACTAAGCTGTCAGTGACAATTTATAAGTTTAGTTACTTGTTATAAAACTAAGACTACTTTCATACCTATGTATTAGTTACCACAGACTGAGTGACTGAAGGATGCAAAACATGAAATGTTTTTAAATGTTTACTATTCTGTACTACGTTTTGTGAAGTAAAATTTCAGTGTACATTTGACATTACGGATGTTTTCTTTTTAGATCTATTTTATACGCATAAGTGGAAGAATGGGCCTCAGTTTGAATAGTGGGAAGACAGAAGGATCAAAGAAAATAATTATTCCTAAATGTGTATGGTATGTATAAAAGTCAATGGTTTTATTTTGGGACAAATACAGAAATTTAAGTATCTGGGCACATGGATAACATCAGATGGAAAGAGAAAGAATTTTTGCTTGCTACATATGGCTGGACAATCGGTAGGCAGGCCAAACAATTTCTCGAGGCCTCAGAGATGTGGTTTTACAGAACAATGCTTAAAATACCTTGGACAGCCAAAACAAAAGCAACCAAGAGGTTTCGATAGAAGCCGGAGCCCGAAGACAACTACTCACAGACATCAGAAGAAGACAGTCATTATTTTTCGGCCATGTTATAAGATGAGAGAAAACGGAACATGTTGTGACCACTGGAAAGATCTGAGAAAGGAGGGATAGAGGAAGACAACAAGAGAAGATTCTTGACAGTCTTGTTGCATGGTATGGAGGTGTGTCAGCACACGAACTAATTCATGCTGCAGGAGATCGCAGATTGTAAAGAGGCACAATCGCCCATGCCAGTCGGCAAAGCACCTGATGATGATGATTCACTATTCGTATTCGGCCGAATAGTTGGTCAAACTATTCGTATTCAGTCGAATAGTGAAAATCACTATTCGATACAGCCCTAATAAATACATAAGGTGAATGATCTTACAACTACAAACACATAAAGTGGATCATAAAACTATAAACATTGAAACTGTCTTTATATAACTATAAATACATAAGGTGAATGATCTTACAACTACAAACACATAAAGTGGATCATATAACTATAAACATTGAAACTGTCTTTATATAACTATAAATACATAAGGTGAATGATCTTACAACTACAAACACATAAAGTGGATCATATAACTATACAAACTACAACTATAAACATTCCAACTTTTTTTAAATATAACTATAAATATATAAAGTGAATGATTGTATAACTACAAACACACAAAGTGGATTATATAACTATAGAAATAACAACTATAAACATTCAAACTATCTTTATACATCTATAAATATATAAAGTGAATGGTCTTGTAACTTCAAACATAGGTGGATCATATAACTATAAACATACAAACTATAACTATAAACATTTAAACTTTCTTGATATAACTATAAATATATAAAGTGAATGATCTTATTACTACAAACATATAAAGTGGATCATATAACTATAAATTTACAAACTATAAATATAAACATTTAAACTTTCTGTAAGTAACTTTAATATATATAGTAAACAGTAAAAAGTAAAGATCCCTTTTAACACCTTTAGGAACATCGGGTACATGAGAAGAGCACCCATATTTTTACAGACCAATCGGCACTAGGTGTGTAAGGTGGCCAGCATTGCGCCGGCCGTCTTTACTTCCCCAGGACAAACATCCTGGTACCCATTTTAGGCTGGGTTGACCTGCAACGCTCCATACCATGATAAAAATCCAATAATATATAGTGAATGATATTATAACTACAGACATATAAAGTGGATCATATAACTATAAACATACAAATTATAACATTTAAACTTGTTTATATAACTATAAATATACAAAGTGGATGGCATAACTATAAACATACAAACTATAACTAAAAACATTTAAACTTTCTTTATATATATAAAGTGAATGATCTTATAACTACAAACATATAAAGTAAAAGATCATATAATTACAAACATACGAAGTGAATGATTGCATAACTTCTTCTTTTTCTTCTTCTCTTCCACCTTGTCCCTCAGCGAAGTGTCGGAGGAGATGTAACATTGATGAGCTTTGTTAAGGGCACTATTAAGACGGATGTTTATTTCTGTAAGGCTGTTCTTAATGCCATCACTCCATATTTTCTGAGGTCTTCCACTTGCTCTATACATGTAACGTTTTAGTGTGGCTTTCTGTGGCAGATAGTACCAGGGCATTCTTGTTAAGTGTCCAAACCACTTCATTTGTTTTTCTTTGATGACCTGTAAGACTGGCTTTTTTCCTAGCATTCGTCTGATTTAGTGATTTCATATTCTGTCTTTCCTTGAAACTCCTGCAGCTCTTCTAAGGCATTTCATCGCTGTTGTCAAAATTGTAAGTTCATTAGAGGATGTAAGTGTCCACTTTTGGCACTGATAGCATAGTGTTGGCCAACAAATAGTTCTGATAAGATTCACTTTAGTAATCCGAGGTATCTGCTTGTGTGTCAACAGAGGAGATAGTTGCCCTATTACTTGATTAGCTTTGGCACATCATGAGCTAATTTCTCTGTCCAGTTTTCCGTCGGATGTGAAAATTGCTCCCAAATACATATATAGCGGACAGCCATATATCTAACTACAACCATAAAGTGAATCATACAACTGCAAACATATAAACTGAAACATATAACTACTCAAAGATACAAAGGAATCATATAACTACAAATATAAAGTGAATCATACAACTGCAAATATATAAACTGAAACAAATAATTACTCACGGATACAGAGGAATCATATAACTACAAACATAAAAAGGAATATTATAACTAGAAACATATAAAGGAATCATATCACTACACACATAAAGCGTGCACCATATATACAGCTCATCATCATCATGTGCCAGACTCACAAATCCTACTTCCACTGCACACTTACCCCACATGTGCCAGACTCATAAATCCTACTTCCACTGCACACTTACCCCACATGTGCCAGACTCATAAATCCTACTTCCACTGCACACTTACCCCACATGTGCCAGACTCATAAATCCTACTTCCACTGCACACTTACCCCACATGTGCCAGACTCAAAAATCCTACTTCCACTGCACACTTACCCCACATGTGCCAGACTCATAAATCCTACTTCCACTGCACACTTACCCCACATGTGCCAGACTCATAAATCCTACTTCCACTGCACACTTACCCCACATGTGCCAGACTCATAAATCCTACTTCCACTGCACACTTACCCCACATGTGCCAGACTCATAAATCCTACTTCCACTGCACACTTACCCCACATGTGCCAGACTCATAAATCCTACTTCCACTGCACACTTACCCCACATGTGCCAGACTCATAAATCCTACTTCCACTGCACACTTACCCCACATGTGCCAGACTCATAAATCCTACTTCCACTGCACACTTACCCCACATGTGCCAAACTCATAAATCCTACTTCCACTGCACACTTACCCCATATGTGCCAAACTCATAAATCCTACTTCCACTGCACACTTACCCCATATGTGCCAGACTCATAAATCCTACTTCCACTGCACACTTACCCCACATGTGCCAGACTCATAAATCCTACTTCCACTGCACACTTACCCCACATGTGCCAGACTCATAAATCCTACTTCCACTGCACACTTACCCCACATGTGCCAGACTCATAAATCCTACTTCCACTGCACACTTACCCCATATGTGCCAGACTCATAAATCCTACTTCCACTGCACACTTACCCCACATGTGCCAGACTCATAAATCCTACTTCCACTGCACACTTACCCCACATGTGCTCAACACAATACAAATGCCCAATTTGTGTGAAGAAGCCAGCAACTGGTTCGTTGTTGGTCTGCCTGAACTTGATAGCCTTTGCCCTGGGAAATATAAGAGATGTTTTAACCTTTCGGCCCAGAGTGCGCAAATACCGACACTTCAGGTTGGATCCAGTACCGTGTCAATGTCACTTTTCTGACTTGTCTATCGTGACCTCTTTATCCTATTCTTCTTCTTCTTCAAACATTCTGTCAGAAAACATATCCAGAAGCCGGCAGCCTTTATGAAAGCTATCGTGCGGTCCAAATCTTCTTGTGTACCATACAGCGTTGTCTTCATTGTAGTTGGAACAGGCCAGATTGTGTCTCTGTTGTCAGCATACAGTTGACAGTGCCAAGTTAACCTGTTTATGAGATGTATAGTTTATGCAACTGGCTGAGTTAATACATGCAGAAAAGTTTAGGAGGTCAGTATATAAATAAGTTAACTAAAAATAGCAATTGAAGGGGTTTTCCTTTGTGTTAGAGGGCTTTTTTAAAGCCAGGATGTTATATTTTCCCATAAGCCTCAATGGTACAGGTCACGGGGTCACGACAGGAGTTTTGTGATACATGTGTTTTGAACCAACAGGGAATGTGTTCAATTGAAACGCTTCAACCCGTTCATGTTTACTAATTACTCCTTTTATTTATCTGTAGTATTTTTTTAGAGTTCTCAGGGTGAAAGGGTCAAACACAGAGACCTAGTCAGTTCAGTTTGTTGTCTCCCTTTAATTAAACATAGGCAACATCTCGGCAACTGTTTATTCTGTGATACGTTACCTCAGCAACAGTTATATCATGTGTACAAATAGAGAGTTGACTGACTCACCAACAGACATCATGTGTACTGGAATAATTATATTATGTGTACAAGCAGAAGTATGTTTTTCAAACAGAAGAGAGCTAACTCACCAACAGCAATATCATGTGTACTAACATAAAGTTGACTGACTCACCAACAGACATCATGTGTACTAATAGAAAAGTTGTTTTACATGTACATATAGAAGTATGTGTACAAACAGAAGAAAGTTGACTCACCAATAGCTATACCATGTGTACAAACAGAAAGTTGACTGGACTCACCAACAGATGTCATATGTATTATTAGTATAGTAAAGATTATATGTACATAAAAAAGTATGCATACAAACAGAAGAAAGTTGACTGACTCACCAAACAGACATCATGTTTACTAACAGAATAGTTAAATTATGTGTACGAACAGAAGTATATGTACAAGCAGAAGAAAGCTGACTCGCCAACAGCTATACCATGTGTAGAAACAGAAAGATTACTCACCTACCAATAGTTACATCATGCGTACTAACAAAATAGCTATATTATTTGTACAAAGAGAAGTATGTGCAAAAACAGAAAGTTTACTCCCCAACAGTTATATCATTTGTACAAACAGAAAACATCAACTTACCAACAGTTCTTCCACTAATAATAAAATGAAAAACAAATCAACTTACTAACAATCTCACTTTTCATAAATTAACAAACAAAGAAAAAAAATCAACTTACCAACAATTTCCCCACTCGTACAAGGTCCCCGGCTGAAACAAAGAAACAAGTAATTACTCACAGTCAATGTGGGACCTATCACATGATTTAGACACAGATTCATGACGCGCTTGTTTGAAATAGTGCAACAACTGATAGCACCCATGGACATGCTGCTTGAAAACAGAGAGCCTTGTGTGCAAGGTCACTACATCCAGGATGAGAATGAAGGTGGAGACAGTAACAGCAGCTCTGCGACGGCTTGAGAGCTGCACAGCCCGGCATGTTTTAATTGTAACAGACTCACAAAGCATGCTTCGGAAAATCGAACCTGATGTCCTGCATTCCGAGCTGTCATGACAAATCAGATCAATACTGTAGACGGAATTCAGTCCAGCAGCTTTGGCATCTCTCAATAATATTCATCTCTGGGTAGGTTTTTTTTTTTTTTTTTTTGGGTGGGGGGGAGTCAAGGGCATCCTCTCCTTCTTAAACCCTTTTCCTATTTCAATGCCTGTTTGTTGATTCTCTGCTAATTTCTTCTCAGGACATATTCAATGTAGCGCCATCTTCTCTGTCTTATAACTGTTGTTACCAGTGGTTGCCCAGACATTTATCTTATTTCTTCACTCCTTTTGAATTCATCCCAATTTATTTTCATAATTTTCCTCAGAAATTTGTTTTCAAGTGCATTAAATTTTGGTTCCAAGTTTTTTTGTGACAGCAATATGAATTATGTGAAGTAGTGTCACAAACTACAGTAACATACATAATGTGAAATAGTGTCACAGATGATAGTAATATACATAATGTGAAATAACATAACAATAGACAGTAAAACAGAATGTGAGAGTGCCATGACTGACAGAAATATTAATTAAATTACTATAACACAACTGACAAAAACATGAATTAAATGACTTGATAACTCATGACAGAAACTGACACAAACATTAATTAAATGACTTGATAACGCAACTGACAGAAACATTAATTAAATGACTTGATAACGCAAGAAAATCCAGAAATCATGAGTTGTTAACCTTTAGGCTCTGTACTATGGAAATCGTAACCCTTCGGCCTTGATTTCATGATAGATAATGTCAATCTGGAAAATATGTGGCTTTTCTGCCTACCCCCTGAGCATGAATTCGTACCACAAGGATTTTGTTACCCGGTCACCGTGCAGCTGGTTTAACAAACTTAGTTAGCGCGCTGGGCAAATAATTTTATAAAACATTACACAAATTAAAGCAACAGTTTGGCAAAAAAACAATAACATGAACAATAAAAGAAACAGTGAAAGTTGGATGAAAGTGACTTGCGCAAAGACTTGGAATTAAATGAGGAGGCGTTGCGCAATTCGTCGACCTCACTCTCTCACTTGTGTCCATCTTGATCCAATGGCAGGACAATGTCAAGATGATTGGAAATGGCCCCAGGTGCAGTGGATGACCAAGGCGTCTTAAGTGCCCTGCCTTGATCAAAGCTCTCCACAGAGCCTGCTCGTAAACGCCTTCTTGTCCGTGAACCAATAAGAGGTTTCATCCGCACAATCCGCCGAGTCCAGTCTTTGCATGCAGGGAAAGCATATCTCAATCACTGAGTGGTTTTGAACCAGGTCGGCTACCCTCTCCTACTTTAGCCAGCCCGACAAAGCTGTTGTCTGGAAGGAAAGGGAGGGGGGGTGGCCGCTGTCGCATGCTGACAGCTGCTGGGAGCCATAGGAGAGAGCTGACTGCCAGACCTAGCCCAATGGTGGCGAACTGTCCTAAGAAGGACATGATGGTCATTAGAAACAGACACACACACACACACACACAAACAAGATGAACATATATAAACAAGCACTCACCCGAAGTGTGTAACTTCGTAGTTCGTAAATGTTGCTCCCTGATCTTGGCTGAATTTGTGGCCAGAAATTAAAGGACATCAAAATCTGATTTCTCCTCGATCGTAACATGGGATTTGTCTGCTTGCGAAACTCCACAAAATCCTGCAAGATTAGTTTTGATGATGATCAATAAACAAAATATCCCAACATTCACAACTGGAACATTTGTTTACAATCTTTTCCTTCTTCTACAGTCCCCTTTAAAAGGGCAGTTGGCAAGATTAGTTTTGTTGACAATCAATAAACATAACACAACATTCACAAAGAATCTTCACAACGGGTACATCTGTTTACAATCTTTTCCTTCTTCAACAGTCACCTTTAGGAGGGCGGCTAGCAGGTTTACAGCAGGTTTGGATATCTGTATCTTTCAGCCGAACTCATACGATTTCAGCAAACTATTATTTTATTAGTTACTTTTTACGAAATGCTGGTAATAAGGGCTCACTTATGGACCTCCAGGCCAATATAGGGGAACGAACGAATGAACTTTATTTTCAAAGGGTCACAAATTGGACAGCATGGACAGGCATGGAAGAATGTTTAGCTTCAAAATTATGTTTTGCTTCTGACAGTGCTTTGCTAATGCAGTTTCCATTCATGGGCGAGAGCCTATGATTTCATGGCCTAATCTGAGTTAAGTGCTTGATGCAGAACTGTGAGCTATGTTTTTTCAAGTGGAATACCTTTCATCTGCGCAGCGACTGTATTGTGGTATTCTTCTTTTTCTTCAGGGTGACAGATGAAAACTATCAATACAACTTACTGGATCGTTCTTGTACAGAGAGTTAGCCTGAGTCAATGCTGGGTATCCCCCAGCATGTTGAGTTGTAATTTATGCTAGGATGATATATCAGTGCTTTTCAGCCAACACATCCAATCTTAACAAATCCTTAACTCTTTGAGTCCCAAGGAACACATCACACGCTCATGTTCCTACTTAGAGGCCCAATGAATGCAAGATGCGCCGATTTTACGTCTCTCTTGACTACCCCTTGGGCCTCTGATGCTAAACCCCCTGGGACTCAAAGAGTTAAAGCTTTCAGTGCCAGATGATTTTGAAGGAAATGCTAAAAAAAAAAAAAAGGCATGCAATCATTATTTTTATCAAGGCTAAACATACAACAGAAGCAGTCAATGTGACAGTCAGATTTCTTTAGAATGCAATGACCAAAACTGAAAACTTAGAGAACACATTATGCAACAGCTGGGATACAAATGGAAGTTCATTGGCCCAAAATGCTTTTCCTGGGATTGAAAGAGTTAATTAACCACCTTTAGCAACATGATCATTAAGCAAACAAGGGTTTATTGTTTTTTTTTCGCCTCCCAAAAAACGGAGACCTGGAACCCACAAGGAGAACTCTGCCTACAACTTGTGACAGATTAAAACTATCAATACAACTTACTGGATCGTTCTTGTACAGAGAGTTAGCCTGAGTCAGTGCTGGGTATCCCCCCAGCGTATTGCCAGATATGAACTGAGGAGAAAACAATGTAAAAATAATACACTAGATAAACACGCTAATGCACATATCCATTCTAAAACATGAATACAGCAGTTTCCTATAAGCAGTGATTTAATAATAATATTTTATCATAACTGACATCATTCCTTACAAAATGAAGAATATTTCATGCAATCTTTCTTTGTCAATTGAGACAAGAAAAATTATTCTTAAAAGCTATATAAATCCTTTACTGATATTTGGAGGGAATCGTGGACAATTAGTAAATTAGTGAAAACTTATTTGGAAGCTGCGGAGATGTGGTTTCTTAGATGAATGATGAGAATACCCTGGACAGATTAAAAAGAGTAAAGAAGACGTATTAAAAGAAACTGACTCACGAAGGGAACTGATTGCCCACATCAGAAAGAGACAATCTACATTCTTTGGTCATGTGATGAGAAGGAGAAAACTGGAGTAGATTATGACGGTAGGAAAGTTGGAGTGGAGAGCGGCACTGAGAGAACAGATGCTGGACAGTCTGACATCATGGCATGGAAGATCATCTGTGTCAGAGTTGATTGAAAGTACACGAGACAGAAGGTTGTAGACAGACATGACTACCAATGCCACTTTAGGAAGACATCACTTCCCACCATCACCAAGTGCCTTTGCCGACTGGCGAGCGCGATCATGATTCTCCACAATTTGCGATCAGCAACCGTGTGTATCAGTTTGTGTGCTGACACCCTTCCATGCCATAACAAAAAGCTGGCAAGCCTCTTCTCATGCTGTCTTCCTCTGTCTCGCTTTCCAGAGATCTTTCCAGTTGTCACAACATGTTCTAGCTTCCCTCTTCTCATAACATTACCAAAAAATGATGACTGTCTCATTCTGATGTTTGTGACTAGTTGTCTTCAAGCCCTCGCCTCTTTCGAAACAGCTGGGTAGCTCTTCTTCTTAGCTGTCCAAGGAATTCTAATGATTCTTCTGTAAAACCACATTTCTGAGGCCTCAAGATATTGTTCAGCTTGTTTATTAATTGTTCAGGATGCACAGCCATATGCTAAAATTGGCTCTATATAGCATGCAAGATTTCTTTTTTCTAACCTCCAATGACATGCAGTCTTTTTCTTCACTCCTTCTGTCAGAAAACCTATATTAAGAGGACGGTAGCCTTTATGAAAGCTATCGTGCAGTCCATATCCTCTCTTGTACCATACAGCTTTGTCTTCATTGTGGTTGGAACAGGCCAGATTGCGTCTCTGTTGTCAGCATACAGTTGACAGTGTTGGAGCACATGCTTAGCATTTTCAGGTGCGACCCACTGCAGTGACACAAATCTGTGTTTCCTACACATATAATTGTGAACATATGTTGACTAAGTCTGTTGTGCCCTGTCTTTAATCTGAATTTAATACACTGTCCCTCTCTAGAGAGGTGATGAAGTGAGTCTTGGGGAGATAATTTTGTATGTGTATCCAGCCACTGTTCTTGGATACCATATTGTATTAATATCTTAGTCTCTTGGTGGGTTAAGTCGCTATTTGGTTGTACCATGTCACTGCTGCTTCTGGCCAATCTGTCAGCTATTTTATTGCCTTCCAAGCCACAGTGACCTGGAATCCACTGCAGTACAGATTTTTCTACTGAAGAGCCTAAGTGAATCAGCTGTTGCGTCAAGTCTACAAACTGTGTGTCTTTTGGGTTGACAGTTGCTTGTAGAACTGACATAGCATCAGTCAGAAAGACTGGAAAACAATGCTCCAAGTAGCTATCCCATATTCTAGTGTTGGCCTCACATAGCCTGTATAGATCCTCTTGAGGACACTGCAGTTTGCCCCCAGTCTGTTCCAGCAAATTTCCTCATCAGTTGCATTCTCTTGAGTCCCTTGCTCTGACTCTTTTCTATCTATTTTCTCCATGTGAGTCCTGGGTCAAATGTTACTCCAAAATACAAGGTTGAGTCATCATGTTTCAGTGCCTGAACGACATACATAAGTAAAGCTTTCTGGGGTTTGGTGGAAAGACTGAAAATGTGAGGGTGGGGGTGTGAGTGTGTGTGTGGGGAGTCCCATTTACAGGCATGTACCAACTAACAGACCACTTCTCTAGAGTTCTGAGAGATTTTATAAACCTTGTCTGTTCTTCATTTGATAAAAGGTAGTTTTGTCCTGTCCTATTCTGTTCTTTATCTCTGTGATACATCTTCCATTGGATGTTATCCATGTGCCTAGATACTTAAACGTCTGTATTTGTCCTTTTGACTTTTATTACACATTTAGAAAACGTTTTTTTTTCTCGGAAATCCCCATACTTCTGTATTCCCTTTATCCAAACTGAGGCCCATTTTATCCCTTTCTACAACCACTGAATCTATCAATGCCTGTAGTTCTTTTCTGACTTGTCTCTATCAAGACAGTGTCATCAGCATAATGGAGGTTGTTTATGTTATGACCACCAACCGCAATTCCTGGCATTTCCATGATAGATCTTATTATGTATTCACTGCATAACAAAAACAAATCAGGTGATAGTACACATCCTTGTCATACTCCTCTCTTTATGCTCTGAAATGTTCCCAAATTATTATTAATTCTTGTAGCTACAGTTTGCTGCCAATACACTTATCCAACCGTAAGCTTGCCACTTGGTCGTCCAGGTATGCAGACTGCTTTAATTATGCTACCGCAGCGACTACGTAAATACAGTATCTCACAGTAAGGTTTGCAAAGTCACCAATTTCGTCTTGTCCCTGTCCGAGAACATCCGGTAATACGTGTAGCAGGAGGAAGTCAACCCTGAGCCTCATGAACTCAGGTGGGCCCACTCTCTGAAAATGTCTAGGAGCTCGTGGGCCGAAATATTTGTCGACGAGAGGTTACTTCTACTGATGATTGGTAGACTCCTGCTGTACATGCTCCCCTGTGGAGTTTTTTATTTTTGCTGCCAATACACATTCTTTACAATTGTAAATCTTTTCCATCAATATTAAACTTTTCCAAGTTTTATTATTCTTCATGTTTCACACAATCAAATGCTTTCGTATAGTAAATGAAGCATAAGTAAAGATTTTTTTTGTTTTTGTTTACTTCTATAGCTTTCTGACTTTCTGACATCACTATTCATTGGGTATTCCATGATACTCTAACAATGCCAGAAGATATGCATGCCATCTCTAAGGTTGTCATCACACTAGGGAGGTATTACAGGGGTCAGATTCCTGCGGCCGTAGACACAGAGATAAGGGCACTGATAGATCAGCATTCACACCCAGAAGACATCATCATCTACAGAGATGGGTCCGTAAAGCACGTATCAAGGTCAGCATGGGCATAAACAGCTCAAACGATTAGGGAAAACAATCAAAGAGGACAGCGGCATTTACTAGGCAACCATGTCAAGCACGAACATAGAGATAGCCGCTGCTTCTACAGCACTAGCATGGGAGCAGAGCCAATAGCCACACATGCAGCAATTGTAATAGATTCCAAGAACATGCTTCAGAAGATAACAGGCGGTATGCACTCTGAATGGGTAGAAAGCATTCAAAAATCACACTTAACCCTCCTGACTTGGATCTACACACCTGGTCATGCTGGCGTAAAGGGTAATAAGTGAGCGGACCAACTGGCAAGCAACGCACTAACACATGTGGGAAGAAGCATGTACAGAGCAGATATCGCCAACGCTGTACGGACTGGGTTAGTGGATAATGATGAATCTCTGACACTAACACGACTGCATGACATGGGATTAAACCATGGTGAAGCACATCTATGCTGCCTTCGAGGCCGAGATAAGAGACATAATAACCAAGCTTTCATGGTAACAGTTAGTAGAAGTACCTTGGAGTGGCTGCTGCATCGGAGGACTGAGCACACATGGAAATGCCCAATGTGTAGTGAGGTCAATTGTGATAATATAACATAACATATAACAATATAAAGTACCATTTGGTATTCCAATTAACAATACAATAGTAATTTACAATGCTACAACAAGAATACGTCAGATTCTACAATTATGCTTTGTAAGCTTGAAGATCCGAAAAGTGATCTTTGTGATATTACCTGCTTCCTGAACAATTAACAATCAGAGAACAGGTAGCAGAATGAAGATCATGAACAGTTCTCTATCTGACATTACCTGTTTCCTGAACAATTAACCATCAGAGAACAGGTAGCAGAATGAAGATCATGATCAGTTCTCTATCTGACATTACCTGTTTCCTGAACAATTAACCATCAGAGAACAGGTAGCAGAATGAAGATCATGAACAGTTCTCTAGCTGACATTATGTGCTTACTGTGCACTGTGGCAATCAAGAAACATGCTGTCTTCTTCTTCTTTTTCTTAGTGTTCACTGGTTTTAAACTTCTAGCGCAAAGTTCTGGTTCTTCATCCACTTAGAGACTGGTCTTATTCTAGAACTTGAGTTTGGCAGGCTTATCCGTTTAACAGATCTGTTTATTTGTATGCAGTCTGTTGGCTCCTCGCCTCTCATGCAGATGTGCTCTGACTTTCCAAAGTAACCACCTTCAATGACATGCTTGGTAGGCAGGCAGCATGTCTGTTCTCCTCCTATTCTCCACAAAATACCCCCCCCCCCCACCCCCCTGCGGGATACGAGAAATGCAGCACCTGAGCTTACCTGCTTCGTCCTGTTCTCCTATGACCACAGTGAAGCTGCCCACAAGTTCTGCTCCAGCTCCTTTCTCCTTCATCAGCTTCTGAAAGCTGCCACTAACAAAATACAAATGTAACACCTGATGATCACATGCCAGTAGCATCTAGAACACACATTCGTAAACTCTTTTTTCCAGTAATATCTAGAACATAGGTTCCTAAATTAAATTTTTTTTTTTTATTAATTAACAATAAACCACTGCAAATCTATGCTGAACAAACAGAAATATGCTGTGACAAATGTGTTTTCTTAATTATACTTATATATATATTTTTGCTTATAGCTTACAACATATTCTAAACAAAATCTCCAAGCTGCACATTTTAAAAATAAATCATTCACATAAACACTGATATCACACACAGAAAAAAAATAAACAAATGATAATATCAAAATAAACATAAATCCATAATAATGTTTGAAGTAACATTAACGATTAGGATCAACTCAAGGGGTCCACATATTTAAGAAAATAATGTTGATCCGTTCTTCAAACCCTCATCATGTGCAAGGGAATTTAAAGCCAGTTATGGATGGGCAAGGGTGCTTTATGGCACACAATGACCTTGTGATTCCATGGCGGACAACCATGGCGCAGTGTCTTCCTGACACCTACCAAGAGATACTGTTTGGTTTCAAGGACATGTTCTGTAGCTACAGAACACATACAGTAACATCATGGGGGCCACTGGGAATGCAGACGAGACTCCTGTTTATTAATAAATTTAGTACAAGTGACATGCAGGCCTAATATCTCAAATACATGCCACACCCTGTTTGTCATCAATGATTTTCTGTTTAAATACTGCCGCCTATCTTCTTCTTCTTTTTGTCATCTCACTGATACTATGTGTATTTGTCTTGCTCTTCTCGGGTGGCCCAAGTGACGGATTTGTTCAACTTTTTGCAGGTTTCAGCTACATTATTTATCCATCTCTTTCTTGGTTTTCCTCTCGCTTTCCTCCCAGATATTCTATTGTTAAAAAAAAAAAAGTACTGCGGCCTTTGCTTGTGCAAATAAAGTACTCAAGATAATTTGCCCTCTTACATATGTGATGTTTTGTACAGAATCATCTATTGTCTAAGACAGTATCTCATAAGTTTCCATACACAAGAAGAATAAATGTATGTCAATGGTTGCTTGTAATGGCATTGGTGCTATGTTTTTTGAAGTGATTTATGTTTTGTATCTTCTCTTGATACACCCTGGTCTTCAAATGCCTCAAAAGATAAATTATTGGAAGGGGGGGGGGGGATTAGATGTCGGAGGCCACGCCACAGGATTCCACTGACGCATCCAAGCAACTGGAAACTAGTGGTCTAACCAATGACATAAGTTGCTTTTTTTCTGTGTATGGAAACTTATAAGACACCCGATTTCAACTTTACAAGGTTTATCACAACATAACTGTACTCACAACTGGTTGAGATATTCCTCCATATACTCTGGTCTGACGGAATGATCTGCATAGAAGGGGTTTCAATTAGACTATCTCCTGTAATAAATTGTTTAAGCTAATCTCTCTTTCTCTCCTTCCTCTCCATCTCCCTTTTCCTGTATCCTTCCTCTGCTCCACTCTTTCATTCTCCACCTTCCTGTCTTTCTCTTCCATACTCCAGTCTTTCATTCTCCTCCCTGCTCTCTCTTCACCTCCCTCTCCCTTACTCTCCCCTTCAACCAATCAATCAATCAGCAAGTCCTTTACAGAACAGTGCTCTCTTCATGACTCACATGAAACTCTCTCTCTCTCTCTCTTTCTCTCTAATGCTTCTCCAGCCCTATATTCTTTCACAGCCAATGCATGTTCAATATCTGCCTTATTGTCCAGAAACTGCACCCTCCATCATCGTTGTCCTCAACTGCACCCTCCATCACTGTTGTCCTCAACTGTACCCTCCATCACTGTTGTCCTCAACTGTACCCTCCGTCACTGTTGTCCTCAACTGTACCCTCCATCACTGTTGTCCTCAACTGTACCCTCCATCACTGTTGTCCTCAACTGTACCCTCCATCACTGTTGTCCTCAACTGTACCCTCCATCACTGTTGTCCTCAACTGTACCCTCCCTCACTGTTGTCCTCAACTGCATCCTCCATCACTGTTGTCCTCAACTGCACCCTCCATCACTGTTGTCCTCAACTGCATCCTCCATCACTGTTGTCCTCAACTATACCCTCCATCACTGTTGTCCTCAACTGCATCCTCCATCACTGTTGTCCTCAACTGCACCCTCCCTCACTGTTGTCTCTCTCTCTTTCTCTCTAATGCTTCTCCAGCCCTATATTCTTTCACAGCCAATGCATGTTCAATATCTGCCTTATTGTCCAGAAACTGCACCCTCCATCATCGTTGTCCTCAACTGCACCCTCCATCACTGTTGTCCTCAACTGTACCCTCCATCACTGTTGTCCTCAACTGTACCCTCCGTCACTGTTGTCCTCAACTGTACCCTCCATCACTGTTGTCCTCAACTGTACCCTCCATCACTGTTGTCCTCAACTGTACCCTCCATCACTGTTGTCCTCAACTGTACCCTCCATCACTGTTGTCCTCAACTGTACCCTCCCTCACTGTTGTCCTCAACTGCATCCTCCATCACTGTTGTCCTCAACTGCACCCTCCATCACTGTTGTCCTCAACTGCATCCTCCATCACTGTTGTCCTCAACTATACCCTCCATCACTGTTGTCCTCAACTGCATCCTCCATCACTGTTGTCCTCAACTGCACCCTCCCTCACTGTTGTCCTCAACTGCATCCTCCATCACTGTTGTCCTCAACTGTACCCTCCATCACTGTTGTCCTCAACTGCATCCTCCATCACTGTTGTCCTCAACTGTATCCTCCATCACCATTGTCCTCAACTGCATCCTCCATCACTGTTGTCCTCAACTGCATCCTCCATCACCTTTGTCCTCAACTGCATCCTCCATCACTGTTGTCCTCAACTGCACCCTCCATCACCATTGTCCTCAACTGCACCCTCCATCACTGTTGTCCTCAACTGCATCCTCCATCACTGTTGTCCTCAACTGCATCCTCCATCATCATTGTCCTCAACTGCATCCTCCATCACCATTGTCCTCAACTGCATCCTCCATCACTGTTGTCCTCAACTGCATCCTCCATCACCTTTGTCCTCAACTGCATCCTCCATCACTGTTTTCCTCAACTGCATCCTCCATCACTGTTGTCCTCAACTGCATCCTCCATCACTGTTGTCCTCAACTGCATCCTCCATCACTGTTGTCCTCAACTGCATCCTCCATCACTGTTGTCCTCAACTGCATCCTCCATCACTGTTGTCCTCAACTGCATCCTCCATCACCATTGTCCTCAACTGCACCCTCCATCACTGTTGTCCTCAACTGCATCCTCCATCACTGTTGTCCTCAACTGCATCCTCCATCACTGTTGTCCTCAACTGCATCCTCCATCACTGTTGTCCTCAACTGCATCCTCCATCACCATTGTCCTCAACTGCATCCTCCATCACTGTTGTCCTCAACTGCATCCTCCATCACCTTTGTCCTCAACTGCATCCTCCATCACTGTTGTCCTCAACTGCATCCTCCATCACTGTTGTCCTCAACTGCATCCTCCATCACTGTTGTCCTCAACTGCATCCTCCATCACTGTTGTCCTCAACTGCATCCTCCATCACTGTTGTCCTCAACTGCATCCTCCATCACTGTTGTCCTCAACTGCATCCTCCATCACCATTGTCCTCAACTGCACCCTCCATCACTGTTGTCCTCAACTGCATCCTCCATCACTGTTGTCCTCAACTGCATCCTCCATCACCATTGTCCTCAACTGCACCCTCCATCACTGTTGTCCTCAACTGCACCCTCCATCACTGTTTTCCTCAACTGCACCCTGCATCACTGTTGTCCTCAACTGCACCCTCCATCATTGTTGTCCTCAACTGCACCCTCCATCACTGTTGTCCTCAACTGCATCCTCCATCACCATTGTCCTCAACTGCATCCTCCATCACTGTTGTCCTCAACTGCATCCTCCATCACTGTTGTCCTCAACTGCATCCTCCATCACTGTTGTCCTCAACTGCATCCTCCATCACCATTGTCCTCAACTGCACCCTGCATCACTGTTGTCCTCAACTGCACCCTCCATCATTGTTGTCCTCAACTGCACCCTCCATCACCATTGTCCTCAACTGCATCCTCCATCACCATTGTCCTCAACTGCATCCTCCATCACTGTTGTCCTCAACTGCACCCTCCATCACTGTTGTCCTCAACTGCATCCTCCATCACTGTTGTCCTCAACTGCATCCTCCATCACTGTTGTCCTCAACTGCATCCTCCATCACTGCTGTCCTCAACTGCACTCTCCATCACTGTTGTCCTCAACTGCATCCTCCATCACTGTTGTCCTCAACTGCACCCTCCATCACTGTTGTCCTCAACTGCATCCTCCATCACTGCTGTCCTCAACTGCACCCTCCATCACCGTTGTCCTCAACTGCACCCTCCATCACTGTTGTCCTCAGACCATCATGGAACCTGACATGTCCATAATACCCCAAACTTTTGCGACAGGATGCTGTTAATGAGCCAGTTCTCCTTGATGCTCAGATCTCACCCCTAAATGACATAATTAATGAGATGATGAATGTAACGACATCTCTTGATGCAATAATTTCTCTGACTGGAAGAGTTATTAACCCTTTCACCACAAAACCGACACTTCCAGTTATTCCAATTCCTCGTAAATGTCACTTTTCAGACTTGTCTGTCTTTAGTGACCAGTTTCTGAGACGCATAGTTAATGCTACTGGCTGTTTTTGATCCTGCACTAACATTTATGAGCTGAGAATATCATCATCATCAATCAGCAAGTCCTTTACAGAACATCGTATCTCTTCACGAAAGTTTCCCTTTCCCTAGCCAGCTCTCCAGCCCTATGTGCTTTCAAAGCAGTGCATCTTCTACATCCTGTATCTATCTTCACAAAGGTCGAGTCAACCCCTGCCTCGCTTTCAACAAACTGCACCCTGGATCACCGCCTTTTCCTAGCCACCTTGACATGTGATGTGGTCACAATACTCCAACCTTCAGGAGAGGATGCTGTTTATGAGCCAGTTTTCCTTCATGTTCAACTCGTGTAGAATGTCGATGTTTTACCTTTTCTTGATCCATGAACACATTAAGTAAACGTAGCACTTTGCGGGGAGGCGTGGTCTAGCGGCTAGACTCTTGCCTGCTGATCGGAAGGTCAGGGGTTCAGGTCTTAACAGGGGCCGAACGGTTTTGTTTTTAAAATGACCTTGGCTTCCAGGTCGACCCTGCCTTGAGCGGGTACCAGGTAAAGACCTGGGAGGTAAAGGCGGTCGACGTGATGCTGACCATATCACCCAGCAAATGGTGTTTGGTCTATAAAATATAGGTCTAGTCCTATTTACCCAACATGCCTGAAGACCTGGGAAAGGGTCTTTTACTTTTATTCTTCTTCTTCTTCTTCGTGTTCACCAGCTGTACACTCTGGCGGAAAGTTATGGTTGCTCGTCCACTACTGAACTGCAGTCCTGCTCCAGAACCTGAGTGTTGCGTGTGCATCAGTTTTACAGATCTCATTCGCTTGAATACAGACTGTTGGTTCCTTGCCTCTCCGGCAGATGCACTCCGACTTCAAAGGAAGCTCCCCAGTTAGTCAACTCTTACAACATGCTTTTGGGGAGGCAGTGGGTCTATTCTTGTTTTCCCCACAATGGGGCCCCTGAACCCACACGGGGGTACTTTTATTTATGGGGGGTGGGGGTGGGGAGGTATTTTGAGACTAACGGTTGAAAGCAAATTTTCCTGCAAGCCTCAGTCATAGAGGTCAGTAGGTCATTGCAGAGTCTTCTGATACACATGTTTGTTTTTTTAAAGGCCCTGGGCAATGTATTCTGTTTAAT
Source organism: Candidula unifasciata (assembly GCA_905116865.2). Lineage (NCBI taxonomy): Eukaryota > Metazoa > Mollusca > Gastropoda > Stylommatophora > Geomitridae > Candidula > Candidula unifasciata. The sequence goes on along the minus strand of CAJHNH020000048.1, from coordinate 44,119 downwards.
GCTTCACTTTGTCTTTGTTTATTACTCCCTTTATGTCTCATTATTCATTTAGAGAAAACAAAATAAAGAATGTAGATGTTTTTTCTTCTTTGTGTTCACCAGCTGTAAACTCTGGTGGAAAGTTCTGGTTGTTTGTCCACTTCTGGACTGCAGTCCTGTTCCAGAACCTGAGTGCTGCGTGTGCATCAGTTTGACAGATTTGACACATCTGTGTGCAGACTGTTGTTTCCTTGCCTCTCAGGCAAATGCACTACGACTTCAAAAGAAGCTACCAATTAGTCCACTCTTAGGACATGCTTTTAAATAGGCAGTGGATCTATTCTTGTTTTCCCTATGATAGGGCCCCGGAACCCACACAGGGGTGAGAATGTAGAATAATACATTGTTAACATGTTTCTTTTTCGTGTTCACTGGCTGTAAACTTATTCCAGTACCTGAGTGTTGTGTGCACATCTGTTTTACACCACATCTGTATGCAGATTGTTGGTTCCTTGCCTCTCAGTCAGACATGCTCCGACTTTGAATTTTGAACTAATTTATTAGTGACCTGTGTACAAAAAAAATTGCTTAAGCATTTTTCCTAAAATTTATACGGAATTATGACCCATTTTTTTTTTCAGTGTTACCAGAGCAAGAGGATTAATAATGACAAAACCAAGAAACGGTCAAGATGTGACTTACACTGAAACTCGTAGACAGCCTCCTGGCCAGCCAGGACTGCGGAGTGGGCTTGTTCGGGCTTGGAGATCTTCTTGAACCGACTGAACCAGCCTTTAGAGGAATCATCATCATCATCTTGATCCTTGTCTTTGTTATCCTTCAACAATGCTGTTGCTGTATGTATGTGTGGAAATCTGTTGATATACATATACACATATGACTTTTTCTAGAAAAAGAGGTGTAGGTACTTTCAAGAAAACAGTACTCACTGCAAACTGTTTATTACAGCTTTGCTGAAAAACTTTTTTGCCTGAAAAGGCTGCCGGTACTGCATAATGTTGCTTACCATCAGAAAAAAAAATATATATATATATGTAGAGAGAGAGAGACAGACAGACAGAGAGACACACATATGCACACACATATGCGCACGCACAGACACACACACATCATATATATATATATATATATATATATATATATATATATATATATATATATATATATATATATATATATAAACATATATATATATATATATATAAACATATCCTGAAACTGTTTGTTGTTTCCTGTTGGTGCCGAATACATAGTCAGCTCCCTCCACTTAGAAGAGTCAGATTTAATGGGCTTGACGTCTGCATGTTTGGGGCCTGTCTCATCAGCCAAATAATGTATCCTGGTCTCTGGTCTACCTCTTTTTTTTTCTCTTCCCATCAACAGATCCCTGTTTTAATCCTTTGTGGGTCGGTGGATTGTTATACAGTCCAGGCTGGATAAGTAGAAGTCGCAGGGACCTAAGAAAATGCTTCCACTTATCAGGATTTCTACTTATCCAGACAGCACACACAATAGCGAAAATTGCTGGGATTAAGCTGGTCTTGTCGACTCAACCGAAATTCGACTTATCCAAGTTCGACTTAAGTGGACTAGACTGTAGAGCCATACCATTATCAATAGGTTGAGAATGTCATCATTTCTTTGAGATATATATATAAATATATATTTATAAATGCACATGTGCATGCATACACACACATTTATAAATGCACATGTGCACACATACACACATATACACACATACTAATTTCTTGAGGCCTTGGCAATGTAGACAGACCTTAAGCTAACATCCCAGTTTATGGCCCACAGTGGATTCAGATTAAGCACATGACCAGAGATCACTTTCTTACCTATCTATTCACAGACTTATACCCTTATCTTCGTGTAGCTATGTGGCCAAGAACGTACACATGCAAACTATAATCTAAAAGTGAACTATCCTTAAATAACAGCAGTAAAACGGTCTCAGACAGATAACATTATTATTATTAAAAGAAACTATTGAATCGACAGGAAAATGAAAACAACACAATTCATATTTTCCTAGCCTTACACCTTATCTATCCGTGGACTGTACTGTTATCTTTGTGTAGCTATGTGACAGAGAATGCAGACTGTAATTCCAAAGTGAAAGATCTTTACATAAGAGTGTTAAAAGAGACTAAGACATATACATTTATTCAACATGAAAATGAAAAACACAATGATTCATATTTTGAGTACCTTATGTCTTATCTATCTTTGGACTTACACTGTTATATGTGCATGTCTATGTAGTAGTAGTAGTTAGTAATAGTAGTAGTGCAGTTGTTGGTGGTGATAGTAGTAGTAGCAGTAGTGCTGTTGGTAGTAGTAGTAGTAGTAGTAGTAGTAGTAGTAGTAGTAGTAGTAGTAGTAGTAGTAGTAGTAGTAGTAGTAGTAGTAGTAGTAGTAGTTGTTGTTTTTGTTGTTGTGGTGGTGGTAGTAGTAGTAGTAGTAGCAGGAGCAGTTTTTCAAAAATATCCTGTTTGACCCTCAGTTATAATTGAGATACATATAAAGTGTTTATCGAGTTATCGGAGGATATATTTATTATTTTATATTTGATTATCGCTTATTATCTATATGCCCGATTACTTAACATGAAATCGTACAGTACAGGCACCCATTACTAACATTGTGTCAGTAATATGTTGGGTTGGATTTATTATTCTATGTGGCATTGAACGTAAACAGGCAAACTCTAATCTGAAAGTAAGAGATCCTTAGATACAAGTAGTAACTAAAAGTGACAGACAAAAGAAATGACTAGACGGAGGCAAACCCTTTAACTTTCGACAAGAAGCCGTTTGATGAAGACGTCGCCAGGGTCAAGGCTAGGGTCAAGGTCAAGCTACCCCCAGAGCTTGGTCGACTTACCGCAGTTTATCTTCTGTCCCCTATGTTTTACCCCAAAAAAATCCCCACGGAACGATCTTACACTTATTGCAGTCGCTACCTTGATACCGAAGCCTCAGAAACCGAAACGAATTTTGCAGAAAACAATTGTTGAAGGGGGCGACTCCCCAGCACCCGTCCCAAGCCAGCCATGATGATAGTTTGACTTAAGATGTTCACACGCGAAGGGAACGGTTACGTTTACTTTCGTATAAATGTTTCTGCCCTTAAAACACCGGGATAAAAACATGAATGAATAGATAGCACTCGAGAACTACAGTCAGTGCATGATTTAGACTTCATGACTCTAAGATATATGAAGCCCCTAGGCCTTAACCTTTTTAAATGACAACAGTTTAACTCAGAAATATAAAATATAAAAGTTAATTAAAGATGGGTGTTGACGTATATCAAGCTGATTATTTTATTCAAAATAAATAGGCTACATACATCATGTTTTAATGCATAAATGACTGAGGTAATATATCCAAAATAATATTAATACAAATTCAAACTTTCATGGAAACGTTTTGTAAAAATATATATTAAGAAAATTACATTGTGACAAAATAATATAATGTTTTAGGCCCCTGCAGATTGTGAGGCCCTACAGTCGCTTAGTTAGCGTATGTCTAGCGTATGGACAGTTTGACATCATGGCATGGACGATCATCTGTACCAGGGTTGCCAATGGATTTTTTTTTAGAACCCAGCCAAGCTGAACAAAAACCCAAGCAATACATAGACAAATAACACACAAAAGAAAAATTAAAAAAACAAGGTTGTTAAAAAGTACAAATTTTATAGTTACACAATATTTACCCACTTTTATATAAGGATATATATATGGGGGACCGGTGGCGACCTTAAACGCACAATCCTATTTGTGACCCAGACGGGACTCAATGTTTAGCATGACTGATGTCGAACGCAGAATAAGAAGAAGAATGAGGATATATTTTTTTTTTAAACTAGATGTCAAAATGTGAACCCAACGTGTCAAGTAAAAACCCAGGTCTGGGGGTAAAAACCCATCATTGGCAGCTCTGAATTCTGTACCAGAGATGACTAAAAGTACACGAGACAGAAGGTTGCGGATAGACATGACTACCAACGCCACATGGCATGGACATTAAGAAGAAGAGAAGAATCGTATCTCAGATCCATTCATTTATCTTTAATATACGTATGATAACTTAGTCCTATCAATTTCTGGATGTTTTCATCCAGATTCTTCCATGGTCTCCTCTCCTCCGACTACCACCCCCCCCCCTTCCCCCCCCCCCCCCCCCCCCCCCCCCCCAGTGGTCCTCACTATGCATGCAATAGAATCATGTCTCAACACGTGACCCAACCAAGCTAGCTGGAGACGTTTGACCACTGTGATGATGACGATAGTAATTGGCTTGCCATTGTTGCTAATTTCTGTGACGTCGTACATGACGCTGAAGAAAGGATTGTCTAGTCATCAATTCTAGACCGGGATATAGAACTCGCCCAACATTTACAAGAGAAAGAAACGGACAGATAATTGTCTGCACCTAACTTCGTGCTGTGGCGCAGGAGAGAGGGGGCGGGGTGCGAGCCGCCCCAGATGTCATCACTAGGGGAGGGGATGACAAAACGACACGCTTGTTTGGGAAGCAGTTTGTCTAATTTTTGTTTTCCCCAGTGTTTTCTTTTCTTTTCTTATTTTTTTTTTTTTTTTCTGTTCTGGCTCGAGAGGAAACTAAAAGAAGAAAGCGGGGCTTTTGCCTTGACTACAAGTAGTCTGACAATGGAGGTGATGGTTGTAACAAAAGCTATCATGTGGCTAGAGACACAGCATTTTCCCATGCATGCTTTCTAATTCTTCTTCTTCTTCGCGTTCACCAGCTGTAACTTTGGCAGAAAGTTCTAGCTGTTCGTCCACTTCTAGACTGCAGTCCTGTTCCAGAACCTGAGTGTTGTGTGCACATCCGTTTGACAGATCTTACTAATTTGTATGCAGACTGTTGATTCCTTGCCTCTCAGGCAGATGCACTTAGACTTCGAAGGAATCTCCCAATTAGTCGACTCTTACGACATCATTTTGGGTAGGCAGTGGGTCTATTCTTGTTTTCCCTATGATAGGGCCCTGGAACCCACACGGGGAGCTTTCTAATTGATTCCATCAGCATGTTTAAGAAGGTAGAGACATGATGGTTTCAAAGATAATTGTTGGAGTCGCTGAGGAAATAGCGCCTGACAGGAATTAGTTTTATTCTGTGCCAGGACAGTGGGGTAAGAGGAAATAAATGCACCGACTGGCTTACTGGCAGGGCCACGGAAGGTACAGGAAATGCAATGGACCGAGCCGACATTCTCAATGCTCTAAAAAAAGACAGGACGAGAAGATGATTCAGGAGACGACGTTGAATATGTAACACTCAAACGACTACAATAATTTCAGGCCAAACATGAACGCTTTACAGGTAGCCAAAGAAGAATAGTAAACCAACACAGAACTGGTGTCATAAGTGGTCACACGCTGGGGGATATACTGAAGATTGGATCCGAGCGTTTATGGATTTGTCCGATGTGCAATGAGGAAAATATGTCAGTTCAGGAGTAGCATGTCCGTTGCAGAACTTTGCTCCCATAATAAGCTTGAGGAAAACTTCTGAAACACAAGCAAGATGTCCCGCGTCCTATACACCCATCCGGAGATCATCCGCCACATCCTGAACCCATCTTCTCTTTGGCCTTCCTCTCTTCCCGGGCATATGCCCCTCCATTATAGTTCTCTCAAAACTTTCGTGACGTTTCAAGTGACCAGAATATTTCAATTTTTGGTGTCTTGGCAAGTTTTGTAGAAGGTATTTTGCCATTTCCTTCCTTATGGGCAGTGACTATACTAGTCGGTGGCCATATCCATTGTCTCTAAATCAGATCATCTGCCTATCGCCGCAGAGTGCATGACTACAACCAACAACACTCTGTCGGCTGCTCTCACACGCCATCCACCACCTGCTCCCATGGCTTCACTTAACCCTAAACTAGGAGGATGGGGCGAAACGGCTACTCCATCTTACCCAAGGGTGTCCCGTAGACTAAACGAGGAAAGGAGGCGTCTCGCGTTCTTTAACTTGTTTTCCCCAGTCAGCCCCAGTAGCAATAGGGCACCGGAAACCATACATGATAGTGATGAAGATACTGATCGACTACTTCCGCCTGTGGGCCAGTCCGGCGCCCATTTCAAAAAGTGAACGTTGTCTTCCGCCGCGACATTCTCTACCGGGTCCACAGTTGTTCAAATTTGACGCCGTTTGAAGATTTTCTTCACTTGTCTCAAAGATTCCGCCTTGTTTGTTTCATTTTAAACATGGATATGGCATCCAACATGAAGAAAGCTGGTTTGGTAATCAGGAAATCATTTCGCTCAAAACGATATGCAGCTTGGGAGAAGGAAAACATGTCGAAGTCGGTAACAACAGCTGATGGAGAAACAACAGGTGAGACTTCACAGTACAGAGCTCGTAGTTTGTCGACATCGGCGTGGTCGGGGGAGGATGAGAATGGAGATACGTCTACTTTGGCTAACCCCGGGACACCTGCTGCTACTCGTTCACAAATATGGCTTAAGAGAGGGACAAGTATGACGCAGTCGATGCGGGATGCCGTCGGAAATCTCAGACAGGTTGGTGGTGGCGTTTTTAGTTTAAGTTAGTTATTTAGTGGCCCATTCGTCTCTTTAAAAAAATAGTAATAGTTTTGTTGTTATTAACTTTATACATTTGTTATTAACACGGTGATAAATTAATTTTTTTAAATCAAGACATATTGTAATTGTGGCTATCCTCCGAATCACGTAGTTACTTTGGTCAAATTTTTAAAATGGCCTCAACACCAATAAAACCAGCACAGTTAGATAGCGGTAAAGTAAACAATCTCTTTCCAATGGTACCTCATTTAGCCTTGTATGTCATTTATGAGCTGAGATATGTAGGTTTTTGTGGAGATGAGATGTAAAAACAGCTGCTAAAACTTGTCTGAGAAACAAGATGTTTTCTCTGCGCAACCAAACTGCGCAACTTTCGTTTTGGCTTTGTTTTCATTGGACAAGATGGCAGACAATTTTTCTCAGACACAGCCACATAATAGCGATTGCGTGAAAAAATGTCACTGTAAATCTAAACAGCCACAGACAAGAAAGAAATTTTATACACAAATGTAAAATTGGACAGAGAATTCAATTATAACTAGCATTACCATGTTTGGTAATGTTTAAGGCCTAATACCAACTTTGAATACTTATCGCTATTTTCAATCAAACTGATGTAACAGAAAAAAGAGGACGTCCGGCTGTCGTAGACATGCGCTGTTAATCAGGTTCGTTCCCGCCGTTTTCAGCTATTTATAGCTGGTGAAAATCACACCAATCGCTAATTTTCATGAGAGATTAGGACCCATCCCGAAACCCCAGCCGACATTTGACTGAGGCTTTGATATTTCCGGCCTCAGTAATTTGGGACCATTATTCGGAGGATGCCCTATATTGTAAAACAAAACAAAAATCACTAAGGCACTCTAATTACAGTTTTTTTTTTTACGGAAAGAAAATATTGCAGTCTAGCTGTGAACTGTACACCACATCATGCCATGTAAGCACAAAAAAAAGCTGCCAGTATTCTGACAAGCCACACCTCAGTATACTTCTTATAGCTACTTGAGTGAAATAATTATATTAAATAGAATAAGTAGCTTTAGTAGCAATACTTGACCCTAGGGGACCTAATCGGTTCTAACTTAACTTAATAGTACTTTTAAATGCCGACCCTAAGAGATGCAATCCAGTTTTTGTGTGTGTGTGTGTAAGTTTACATAACTTTCTTTATTATGTAATTGTTTAATTATAGTAAATAGTGTTTGAGATAAGAGTGTAAATTTTATTCCACAAAGATATCACACATGGATAAACACCTCGTGACACAAAATGCCACCATGCAAAACTCTGTCAAACTGTTAGGTTATGTTATATTAGGGCCCTTAGCAACACAACAGCCAGGGTGGGGCTTCACAATAATGAAAAATTGCATCCCACGGGGGGGGGGGGGGGGGGGGGGGTATATATAAATATTTTAGAGCTAAGACTGACCCTGACCATAACCTGAAGCAATATTATCTATCACAAAACATTATTTAAACAAACGCAATGGATTGTGTCTGTAGGGTCGCCGTTTCAAGTATTTGCAAATAAATTATGTGTAACAAATAAAGATGGGAGTTCTATTTCTTATTTGCCCTTTATCCCTTATAGATATTCCCCTCGGTTATAGCTCCATGAGTCATATCTCAGTTATAGCTCCATGAGCAAAATCTCGGTTACAGCTCCATGAACCCTCAGTTATAGCTAAGTGAGCAACACTTTGGTTACAGCTCCTCGAGTCATGCCTCGGTTATAGCTCCATGAGTCATACCTCGGTTACAGCTCAGTGAGTCACGCCTCGGTTATAGCTCCATGAGTCACACCTCGGTTACAGCTCCACGAGTCACGCCTCAGTTACAGCTCCACGAGCCACACCTCGGTTATAGCTAAGTGAGCAACACTTTGGTTACAGCTCCTCGAGTCATGCCTCGGTTATAGCTCCATGAGTCACACCTCGGTTACAGCTCCATGAGTCACATCTCGGTTACAGCTCCGTGAGCAACACCTCAGTTACAGCTCCCACATCCCGGTTATAGCTCCGTGAGTCACACCTCGGTTATAACTAGTTGAATGATATTAGAAGAATAAACGTTTTTGTAACAGTAACAGCAAGAAAAGTGATAGTAATATCTTCTTTTTCTGCCCTTTTTATTCCTTGGTTGGGCACCCTACCATTTTCTGTTGCATGCAGCTCACCTCTTGTATTTAACTTCACTCTGTCTTCTCCATGTTGTATTTCAAAGGTAGACCAAATACTATTTAGTATACTTTTATTTCTGTGCCTCTGTGGGTTTCAGTAGAAAAACATTCTGTACCATATTTTTAATAAATACGATATGTTTTCTCAAATTTGTTAAGTTGAAAATTGGAAGACGCATTTTTTTGGGGTAAATTGTGGGCTAAATAAGGGCCATCTTGTATATCAAGATCCTGTCTTATACATGGAAACAAGTATGGTATATTGTTGTTAGGTTTGCTAGCCGTCTCTTCTTCACATCTTGACCCCTGGAGAGTACTATTACATAGAATAAATTTTGTGTTCTAAATATCGCAGAAAATGAGAATGTCAACCAGACGCAGCCGTCTGAATGTTACAGTGACGAAAGTTGGCACTAGACGACACACACTCGGAGGGCGTGATGCACATCTCCACTCAGCAGCAAAGGTGTCATCTCCGAGATCTCGCGTCAAAACCAGGTCAGTGAGTGATTTATATCATTGAGCCGTTTTACAGTCCTTGCACTGGGTGACTTAAATGTATATACACTTTATCTAGCTGTTGTACAGTCTTTCCACTGGGTGACTCAAATGTATATACACTTTATCTAGCCGTTGTACAGTTTTTCCACTAGGTGACTCAAATGTATATACACTTTCTAGCCGTTGTACAGTCTTTCCACTGGGTGACTCAAATGTATATACACTTTATCTAGCCGTTGTACAGTCTTTCCACAGCGACTCAAATGTATATACACTTTATCTAGCCGTTTTACAGTCTTTCCACTGGGTGACTCAAATGTATATACACTTTATCTAGCCGTTGTATTCTTTCCACTGGGTGACTTAAATGTATATAGTATATCATATAGAATAGAATGAAGTGATAGACTAAGGCTAGATAAAGTGTATATAATATACACTTTATCTAGCCTTAGTCTATCACTTCATTCTATTCTAACCTGTGCAGTTCTTTTAGTATCCATTGTGTGCTGATCTTTCAGTATCCATTGTGTGCTGATCTTTCAGTATCCATTGTGTGCTGATCTTTCAGTATCCATTGTGTGCTGATCTTTCAGTATCCACTGTGCAGTCCTTTCAGTATCCATTGTGTGGAGTCCTTTCAGTATCCATTGTGTGGAATCCTTTCAGTATCCATTGTGTGGAGTCCTTTCAGTATCAGTGTGTGCAGTCCTTTCAGTATCAGTGTGTGCAGTCCTTTAGTATCCATTGTGTGCAGTCCTTTAGTCTCCATTGTGTGCAGTTCTTTCAGTATCATTGATGTGATCTAGCCCAGCACTTTAAGCTTCTCTCAGCTTTGTTCCAGGGCCTGAAAATATGTTGTACTTTAAAATCTAAAGTAAGGGAGCCAGCTACATTGCAAGAGAAGCTATGGGAGACCGGTGGCGGTGTTAAACGCACAATCCTATTTGTGAATCAGATAGGACTCACTGTTTAGCATGACTGATGTCGAATGCTGAAGAAGAAGGATAAAGCCCGAGTAGGAGGCCTTCCCATGCACCTACTCTGCAAAAGTAGTCAATAAAGGCAATCTTCTTCTTTTCTCTACTCCTGAAAGGTCTCGTGGCGTCAGGGATGGAGGGGTCTTTCTGTTTGCTTCGTATATTGTACTTTTCAGTGTCTCTGGTGCTCTGTGTGGTCGATCTCTGGCTCTGTTAGCGTTGTATCTGTATAACATTGGTGTGTGTGGTGCCTTGTCTGGTGCTAATCTTTTTACATGACCGGATCACTTGATCTGTTGTCTACCCGTAACATTCAATATTGATTCTCCTGATATCTTCGTTCATAGGTCGGTCTTTCCTTTTTACACCTAGCTTTCTGTCATGTCTACTTTCCTTCTGTCTTCTGAAGACAGTGTCCATGTTTGACATCAATGGCACAGCGTTGGTAAAAATACTATGTTGAACTGTGCTTTTTTGTGTGTGTGTGATTATGTGTCTGCGTTTCAAAATTTTGTAACATTTAGCCTTACACTGGACTTACTTTATTGCATCTTTGTTAGACTTCTTTATTAATTTTTCTGTCTTCTGATAAAACGCTCCCAGATATGTAAAGCCCTGCGCCTGCTTTAACTGATGTTCATCTATTTTGATATCGGTGGTTGTTACCTTTCTGGAGAATGTCATCACTTCTGTTTTGTCTGCGTTGATCTTCATGTCATAGTCGTTGCATGCTGATTAGGGTCTGTTATGCTCTTGCAGTTGTACTTCATAGCAAGCAGGTCACCCCATAGTTACTCTGCTCCTGTGCCAATGAAAAACACAGCATCTCCATCACTGTCTCACATTAGAAATGCAGCCATTGATGGAAGCAGCAGTTATAAACAGATCAGCAGTTGCACAGGCAATCAATTTTGATCACGTAAGGCAACAGGCCAGGCACCATTTTCTAAATCTACAGTTCACAGCGTCACAGTAAAAAAAAAACTTTAGCATGAAATCTTCAGCTCACAGTGCACTCATCTCAGTAGCTGGATAACAAAACTATCCTTTCAGTCTAATGAAACTGAAATATTTTGCCATGGCTACAAACAGTGGCCATACCTATTGTCCATTCTGCAAATCACAACTTGCCAGTCACAGTTTTAAGTGCGAACACAACAAGAAAAAGAAGATTGTAATGTTAACCGGTTGGAACACTGATGTTCACTCATGTTAATACCAGACTTAAACTCAACAGCTTGTCTGTGGAAACTCCTACTAGACTCCGCCGTGAGGTTGAATCATTAACAGCAAACATGCAAGCTCTGAATGCGCTTACACCAAATGCCATGGAGGGCAGAACTAGAACAAGGTAATCCTTGTGTTTGTATGTCAAATTCGTACGTGAACTGTATGCAACCCTTTGTGTTTGTATGTCACATCCGTACATGGACTGTATGCAACCCCTTGTATGCTACATTTGTACAGGGACTGTATGTAACCCCTTGTGTTTCTATGCCGTGTTTGTACATGAACTATGCAATATTGTGTTTCTCTGCCACGCTGAGATATATGCTGTTTCTATGTCAAACTTGTTTACAATGTCAGACATTTATACACATCATCTGGAAGGGGGGGGGGGGGTCCGGGACCCTATTGTGGTGTTTTTAAAAATACTGTCTCCCTAACCAGCATGTCGTAAGTCACCTAATTGTTAGTGAGCCCTTGAAATTTGAAGTGTATTTGCCTGAGAGGCAGAAACAAAAATATGTATATAAGAAAGCCAGATCTGTCAAATGGATCTGCAGGCAAGACTCAAGTTCTGGAAAAAGACCAGGTGTGGATGAAGAACAAGAACTTTCCACCAGAATCTGCAGGAAGTGAATGCGAACGCATAAAATCTCTATTTGTCCACAGTGTCGGGGAATAAGTTGAATTCACTCACCTTATAACTATTTTGTTTCACATTCAGCTCATTTCATAAAAATTAGCTATTTAAGACGTTTAACCTTAAATTTTTTTTTTTTTTTAACTGATTGTCAACATAAAAGATATAAATAGTTATGTATTGTAGGGGGCGCTGCAGGGATGTAGCAGCTGGGTGCTCATTTGTTGTTTCAGAAAGGTGAGAGTTTGGGTCCCAGCGAAGCCAGACTTTAATCCCCAAAAAATGTCATCTCTGACTTAGCACATGATCTCTCTCACTCAATTGTCTCTCTCGCACACACACACACACAAGTATGTCATCTCTGACTTAGCACATGATCTCTCTCACTCAATTGTCTCTCTTGCACACATGCACACACACACACACAAGTATGTCATCTCTGACTTAGCACATGATCTCTCTCACTCCTTTGTCTCTCTTTCTCCTTTGTCTCTCTTTCTCCTTTGTCTCTCTTTCACGCATGCACACACACACACACAAGTATGTCATCTCTGACTTAGCACATGATCTCTATCACTCATTTGTCTCTCTTGCACGCATGCACACACACACGCGTATGTCATCTCTGACTTGGCACATGATCTCTCTCACTCCTTTGTCTCTCTTGCACACACACACACATGCACACACACACGCGTATGTTATCTCTATCACTCCTCTGTCTCTCTCGCAGGCACACACACACGCACATTTATGTCATCTTTGACTTAAAACTGCACCTGTCTCTGAAATCAGATGTTTTGGGTCAAAAGGCACAGGCATTATAGCCTAGCTGTAAACCACAATGCATCCCTGTTGAAGGTAAAAAAAAAATGTGACACTAAAATTATATTTATGTTCTTGTTTATTTGACTATAAGTTTTAAAAAAAAATGTGATTATCAATTCCTTGCCAACTATAATATCCAAGACTACAAAGTCTAACCCCATTGCTGATGATTGATTGTGTTTTAAACCACACACACACACACAGTCAGTGGTGGCAAACTAAGAAAACACAATAATTCCTCACTAGGAAATAAATTCCAACAACAAATGCCCTTGGCTCCCAGGTGGACCTAGCCTAAAGTGGGTACCAAGTAAAGTCCCGGGAATTAAAGGTGGCTAGCGTGATGCTGACCACATCACCCACCCATTGCCGATTTGTCTATAAAACAAAGTTCTAGCACATGCCCAGTAGGCTTGAGAGCGTACTGGCGCCCCGACCTCCACCAAGTGCTGATTGGTCTATAAAATATAGATCTAGTCCTAAACACCCAAAGACGTAAAGAATGGTCCTTAATGACTTGTAAGCATACAGTATTTAATCTAAACCGTTGCCTATTGTAACCATAATATATTTCACACAGGAAAGCCCCACCTTTGACAAACGGCAGCCTGAAGACACCGAGAGTTTCACACAGACGTGTCTCACAGGTCTAGTTTGTGGATGACTAAGCCATCTTCATGCTGACTGGGCAACAAGGGCATGCCAAGAACACTGCATTAACTTTCAGGGTTGTTTCCCTGTACCACATGTCCTTCATGTTTCCTTTGCTCCTGCCTGTATCTCTAGCATAGAAATATAACACAGGCACTTCATATCTTGTTTCGGTGCCATAGCTTTGTCGACCATTTGTTTATCGGCCAAGGTAGACTGATAAAACAGTTTTATCTTGTCTCCATGTGCCAGTATATCAGCTTTGGTATTGTTTGTGCCTGCACAGTGTTTAGAAGGGCTGGATATGATTATATTTCCTAAAAATAGCTTTTGCAGGGGTTTTATTATGGGGGAAAACTATTATTTGGTCATTATGTCATAATTTGCTTTTAGCAGTCATAAGGTGTATGGCTCTTATGATATAGGTCACTGTATAAAATTTAGACCCAGGATAATGTTTTAATTTAATTTCTCCACTCTATTTATGTTTATTGATTACTATGCCTAAGATGTTTATACAGTTTTTTTTATGTATGTAAATAAATTTTAAAACCATACTGGTGACCTGTGTAAAATGGTTAATTTGTTTTGTTTGAAATGATATCTGGAATATGGTATTTCCTCCCTAAATTGCTTCCTGAAGCAGAATAATTGAATGTTGAATTGAATTTCACTTTTAAAAATAACAGTTGTTTATGCTAATGATCGCCAATGTTTGCTTTAATGGGTCTCTTTCTCTGTTATCAGAGAATCTTAATTTTATCTTCTAGAATGATCCGCTTACTCAACACGTACATTCTCACGTCTGAGCCAGTTCTGTGGCCGTGTTGACAGTTGATGTTAGTCTAGACTAATTGTGAACTCTAATCAAACTTATTGGTTTGCCATCTGTGACTGTTTTGTTCCAGGACTTGAGTGTTGTGCACAGCCAGTATGTGGACTTTGTTGCCTCTCTGGTAGGTGCGCTAACTTTGTTGTCTCTCTGGTAGGTGCAGTAACTTTGTTGCCTCTCTAGTAGGTGTGCCAACTTTGTTTGTTGTCTCTCTGGTAGGTGCAATAACTTTGCTTGTTGCCTCTCTGGTAGGTACAGTAACTTTGTTTGTTGCCTCTCTAGTAGGTGCGCTAACTTTGTTTGCTTCTCTGATAGATGCAGTAACTTTGTTGCCTCTCTAGTAGGTGCAGTAACTTTGTTTGCCTCTCTGGTAGGTGCAGTAACTTTGTTTGTTGCCTCTCTGGTAGGTGAGGTAACTTTGTTGCCTCTCTGGTAGGTGAAGTAACTTTGCTGCCTCTCTGGTAGGTGCAGTAACTTTGTTCATTGCCTCTCTGGTAGATGCAGTAACTTATGTTTGTTGCCTCTCTAGTAGGTGCAGTAACTTTGTTTGTTGCCTCTCTAGTAGGTGCAGTAACTTTGTTTGTTGCCTCTCTGGTAGATGCAATAACTTAGTTTGTTGCCTCTCTGGTAGGTGCAGTAACTTTGTTTGTTGCCTCTCTGGTAGGTGCAGTAACTTTGTTTGTTGCCTCTCTGGTAGGTGTGCTTACTTTAAAAGATTGTCAAAGGCAGATGGTCACTACAGCAGGGTGTCACATAAGTTTTGCATTCCTTTTAAAAAAAAATTGCGAAATTTAGTTCTTTGATGCCTACCCTCCACTGCTTAAGATCATGTATGAGCACAGCTGGTGTTATGCTTGTAATGGCTTTGGTAGTTCTATTTACAACAGTCCAGCCCAACTACCTACCAGTTGATTTTTCATTCAGAGGGTTGTCACGCTGTCTTGTCTCCAATTACATCAGCGCCAGTATTGCATGTTCTATACTTCACGACCACACAGCTTTCAGTTATCCCTGAACGTCAAGAACGGGTCAACTCTCCCTCAGCATTACACCCCTCTGATGTAGACAAGCCTGAGCAAGCATAAATAAAAGGTCAATCCGTGTGTAGTTGGGCTGGATTCCGTAGTTAGGACCACATTGGTGATATGTTTGCCTTTCCTATGTGTGGCATCATGAGCGCTAATTGACCAAAAGACTGGGGCATTTTGAGAGAATGGCAGAGAGGTAAAAACTGTACACATGAGAGCTGAATGGTCGTAGACCACGAAACAGACCAAGACGGTGGGGAAAAGATAGAATACAGGCAGACCAGCAAACACTTGGTGTCACCAAGGGAAAAGAGAAAGCCAGCCAGAGAGATGAGTGGAGGTGGGTGATATCTGCAGCAATGAACTTGGAATGCTGAGGAAAATGTACCTGAACATACAGTTAGTTAGTTAGTTGCATATCTTTTTATAGGAAGTTGCAGAATCAACCCCTGCATTTTTTGGCTGTTGTGGTTTTTCTAGGCATATTTACATCCAGTAGTTTGTCATTGCTTTCTGGATGGTCAGCTTCTCGACACCACTGTCGAAACCAGCACAAGTTTCGCAGCTGGGGTTGAACCCATTACCTTGGGATTATGAAGCGCGTTCGCCACGCCTAAGCCACAGACGCCGGCCAACTTACAGTACTCCCTGTATATCATGTATTGTTTTACCATGAAGCACATATTGCTCGATGTCTACAAGTGAATGATTCTTTTCTTGTTTGTGTCATTAAGTGCCAGACCTGTTTTTTTTTTTAAAGACCAGTCAGCACTCGATGAGTAACGTGGTCATCATTGTGCTGTCTGCCTTTACTTCCAGTGACATTACCTGGTGCCCATTTAGACTGGGCCAAACAGGGAACCAAGGTAAATTATAATGTTAGAGATGTGGGTGGATGAAACACCTCTTTATCATCAGTAGTGTTATCTCATTCATTGTCATGTATTGTTTAATAATTTATCATCAGTTGTTTTCTATTTTATCACTTAACTGTGTTTTTTAATTCATTATCACCTACTGTATTTTCTGTTTTAAGTAAGCAGAAGACCCTTTTTATAATTTTGGCGCATCAGGCATACAGTGCTAGACCCAGAAGGCTTTTATGGTTATATGCAACAGTACAAAGTACCTCCGTAAGGCTTTTGTTTTGTGTAGTGCTGCAATGCTTAGGCATTGAGAGTCTGACTCGTAATTCCATCCTACGGCGATCAAAACTCATGGGTTTTTATCATAGCTTGAGACATCGCAGGTCGACCAAGCCTTAAATGGATACCAGGATGTATGTCTTGGGGGAAGTAAAGACGGCAAATGTAATGATGACCGCCCTGTTCCGATTGGTTAGTAAAAATATGGGTGCTCTTCCCATATGCCTGATGGGCTTAAGGTGCAAAAAGATATCTTTACTTTTTGTGTGTGTGTGACTTGTGCTGTGATAGATGTTTATAAATGAGTACTGATACCTAGGCCGGGCGACCTTGGATTCAACATAATTTGTTCTTGAAATCTGTGTTTCCTAGTTATTGTGTTTTCTAGTTTACAACCACTCACTATATGTGTAGTCTGAAACAAATTTGTTGTTCAAACATCAGCAATAGGGTTATTATTGTAGGTTTGAGATTTGAACAGTGGATCAACATCATGGCACACAAGTAGTAACACATAGGTGCTTTGTTTTTCTTCTAACTCAAGCTGGATCCTGAAGAAGCTATCCGGCACAGTGCACAGGCTCTGTAACACCGGCAAGGATCCTGAAATACTTTGGGTAGATTTTCAACATTTGCCTTGGCAGCGCAGTTAGTCTACTCTGTTTTATTTCCAACTGCCAAAGGATATTTTATGTGTGCGCACGGGTGTCCGACCTCACTACCCAGATGTAAGCAAATCCCAGCTCTTGGCAGGGATTGAACCCAGAACCTCTAGCACTCTAGGCAATCACCATGCCATTAGACCACACATCCCCCTAGGGTTATTATATGTAGTCTTGTATATTATAATTTGTTTGTAATTTGTACATTTTCTTTTTCTATTTTAAAATAAAAGAACAAACATTAATAGAATTTCAGTGTCATATTTTGCTTCTTTTACCTTTAACAGGTGTGTGCTGTAGTTAACAGCTAGGCATCGATATCTGTGCCTTTCAGCCCAATACATCTGATTTCAGCAAACTCTTAATTAGTACAGCCCATTAGGTTGCAGTGCCTCTGTTCTTCTCCCCTTCCATAAATGGGGTTCCAGATCCTTATGTGAATGTGTTATATTCTTGTTGTCATACAGATTATAGCCAGCAGTTGTAAATGTACATGTGATGTTCTAAGCCAGAAAAAAGGGGGGGGGGGCATTATAAGTGGGATAATGTTTTAAGTCAGAATGGTGACATTATATGTGTGTGGGATAAAGTTTTAAGTCAGAATGGTGACATTATATGTGTGTGGGATAAAGTTTTAAGTCAGAATGGTGACATTATATGTGTGTGGGATAAAGTTTTAAGTCAGATTGGTGACATTATATGTGTGTGGGATAAAGTTTTAAGTCAGATTGGTGACATTATATGTGTGTGGGATAAAGTTTTAAGTCAGAATGGTGACATTATGTGTGTGTGTGTGATAAAGTTTTAAGTCAGAATGGTGACATTATATGTGTGTGGGATAAAGTTTTAAGTCAGAATGGTAACATTATATGTGTGTGGGATAAAGTTTTAAGTCAGAATGGTGACGTTATGTGTGTGTGAGTGATAAAGTTTTAAGTCAGAATGGTGACATTATTTGTGTGTGTGATAAAGTTTTAAGTCAGAATGGTGACATATGTGTGTGGGATAAAGTTTCAAGTCAGAGAGGGAAAATTATAAGTGTGTGTGATAAAGTTTTATGTCAGAGATGTGACATTATATGTGTATGTGATAAAGTTCTAATCCAAAGAGATGACATTATGTGTGTGTGTGTGATAAAGTTCTAAGCCAGAGAGATGACATTATATGTGTGTGTGTGGTAAAGTTCTATGTCAGAGAAGTGTCTAAGTTGTGTGATAAAGTTTTATGTCAGAAAGTTGACATTATGTGTGTGTGTGTGTGTGTGATAAAGTTCTAAGCCAGAGAGGTGACATTATGTGTGTATGTGTGATAAAGTTTTATGTCAGAGAAGTGACATAAGTTGTGTGACAAAGTTTTATGTCAGAAAGGTGACATTATGTGTGTGTGATAAAATTCTAAGCCAGAGGGGTGACATTATGTGTGTGTGTGATGACGTTTTATGTCAGAGAGGTGACATTATAAGTGTGTGATAAAGTTTTATATCAGAGAGGTGACATTATAAGTGTGTGATAAAGTTTTATGTCAGAGAGGTGACATTATAAGTGTGTGATGAAGTTTTATGTCAGAGAGGTGACATTATAAGTGTGTGATAAAGTTTTATGTCAGAGAGGTGACATTATGTTTGTGTGTGATCACCTTCTGAGTCAGAGAAATGAAATTATTGTGGGTTCTAAGTCAGAGAAGGTTCAAATTATATGTGTATGTTTTGAAATTAAATGTCAGTGATACAAAAAAAGTTTGAGAGAGATTAAGTTCTACGTCAGAGATAACATAGGTGCATGAGAGAGAGATGAAGTTATACGTAAGAGATGACATAGGTGAGTAAGAGAGAGAGAGAGATGAAGTTCTACGTCAGAGATGACAAAGGTGTGAAAGAGATGAAGTTTTAAGAGGAGGGTGGCGAATATAAGATATTGTCCATTACGATAGGAGATTAGTGAAAGGTATAGTTGTGTGAAGTTTAGAATAGCAAATTCACCAAACTGTCAGATTAGGTAATCTCTCCAACTTCAGGGAAAATAGGTCACGTGATAGCTGCTTCATTCATATGCCAACAAACACCACACAGAATCCTGTCACTATCTTTGGGGGAGAGGCTGACACAGGCTGCAGTCTCGGCAAAGTCAGTAAAATTCACATTCTGTGTCGTTTTTCCCCTTTCTCCTCTAATTATGTTTGTTCCTCTTCACTGAGTCCTTGTCTGTTATGTCCTTGAGTAATTTTACTTCTTTTCGCTAGTCTATGGATTTACTGGTTTTCCTCTTTTGAGGGTTACAACGGGGCAATATCATGGCACACGGGTAGTAACCAATCAGTGCTCCGCTCTTTCTTCTAACTCAGTCTGAGTCCGAAAACGCTCAGCACAGGCTCTGTTGCACCGGCGAGGATCCTGAAATACTTTGGGTAGATTTTTTACTCCAATTTTTGCCTAGGCAGCGCCGTTAGGCTACTCTTTTTGATTTCTAACTGCAAAGGGGTGTTTTACGTGCGCAACAATGCACACTGGCGTCCTGTCTCACTACCTAGAGACCAGGGGAGAATGACTAGAAGTCTGTCCACGTGAAAAACTCCCAGTCCCTACCGGGGATTGAACCTGGCACCTCCAGCACTAGAGGTGGACACCGTAAGGGGCCGCGTTAGCACAATCGATAGGAGACTCGCTTTCAAATCCAGCTGCGACTCGCCGCAGCCTGCCGGTTCCCGGTGTGCACCCAGCCTCTAGGAAATAGGTACCAGAGTTGAAACTATGGGGTAAATGGAGGAAGGTCGCTGTAGCTACGGAGTTACGTGCGGACGGCGACACAGACAATTTCTTATCAGCTGTCCGTACTGGTGGCAGAGCACTTATTGTTTTTATCCGTGTGCAATGAAGTTGGTTCACATCTCCCGACTTTTGCCTTTTTTGTAAACCATGCTTCGAGACTACAAACCGTTTAGTCTCCAAAAGAATTGTAACTTGGGCACCGTACATACTGTGCTGGCATGGTTTAGCGCACGATCAATTTGGCTTTTTCGGGTTCGTACTTTTAAAGATGACCAAACCATCCTGAGATTGACAAATCTCAGCCTGGGCGGTAGATCAACAAGGCCGATCCCATATACCCTGTTCAGTCTCCAGAAAAGTTATAAGGCAGCCGTTGTGGTGACACCAGCATGGTGAAACCTGCAGTCTGTGCAAGTGAGCACCAGCGGTTGCTTGCTTGCTTGTTGTACCCCACCAGGACATCACACAAGCGATAAACACCCGGTGACACAAAGTGGATCATGAGGATCACCCGTGGAGGGGTCCCAGAAACCCCTTTCAGCCGTTATGGCCACAATTGTAATCCAGCTATCTTCAGGGCCCCCGGCAAAAGCCAGGGTGGGGCTTCGAATAACGAAAAATTGCATCCCACAAGGGGATGGCTAGAGTGAGCATAACCAGTAGTTCTGTTCAGATAGTTTATATGATGGATTCTCTCCCCTCTGTCTCCGATTTCGGCAAAATCGTCTTTTCCCGTTTTCCGAACCTGATAGTGGTCGATAGACGGGCCAGAAAAATGAAACTCCGGCGGAAAGTTCTGGTTGTTCGTCAACTTTTGGACTCTAGTCCTGTTCCAGAACCTGAGTGTTGCATGTACATTTGCTTCAGAGGTCTGACTCATTTACATGCAGACTGTTGGTTACCTGCCTCTCAGACAGATGTACTCTGACTTTGAAGGAATCTCCCAATTAGTCGACTCTTACGACATGATTTTGGGCAGGCAGTGGGTCTATTCTTACTCCCCCCCCCCCCCCACCACCCACAATGGGGCCCCGGAACACACACAGCAACGATGTTCGAAATTATTTGCGCAACGACCCGACTGTTCTTTGCAACAACAAAAAAAAAAAAAGAATGTCAGTCACTGTCTTTATTATATCACTTTTACAGTGTAAAAGGGAGTGGGGGGCTTTGAGCCCGAGGATTTACAGCCGCAAGGCTAGTGCTGTCGCCACGACTGTGCAGATGAGGATTTTTTTTTTTTAGCCCCCGACAGAAAATATTTCTCAGCTTTACCGACGATTCGAACCCATGTGTCTCGCTTGAGAGCCAAGCGTTTTAACCGTTCGGCCTGCCGCTCCTCACATAACACTCTGCAACGTTCCCACAATCGCTCAGTTCTCATCTTCGGCAGAAAATGCAGAGTTCCCAATTCAGTGGTACAGTTTGACTGAATGTCTAGTTCGTTTCCCAATATCTCCCCGCAAACTGACAGTGGAATATTTTAGTGGGTGGTAGATAGGCTGCACTCTCTCGCTGGGACGTAGGTGAGTTGGTTTCAGGCCCAGTTCTAGATGTTTTAGGGTATTTAAGGCATCAGACAGCCGGGAAACCCACACTTACCACCCTCGGAAATACTGTTCTGTGACGTCATCCTGTGGGGATATATTGGGAAAGCACTTTTGTCCACTTTGTCTTTCCCTGAGTGTGAAGTTTCGTACAGATCCAGTGTTCACTCTACGCAGCACTATTCTTTTCAGACCGTGATGATCAGTTAATCCAAGCGAACAGAAGGTCCCGTTCCAGATATCTGTTCTTACCCTGACTCCGTGGGGCATTCCATGAGTAGAGAGAGAGGAAGAAGAAGATGACCAATTTGTGCACCCACACTGTTCACTCGGTTCCAAAGAGCCTTAACAACAATTAGCTTATCATGCATGAGTTTACCGCCAGATGGCGCGGAACCCGCCAGTTTGCACACACTTGTATAACAAATCATCAGAAGAGGACAAGTAACAATCGTTTTATTATTTCCTCTTCTTCCTCTTCTTCTTCTTCTTCTTTTTTTTTTTTCTTCTTCTTCTTCTTCTTCTTCTTCTTTTTTTTTTTTCTTCTTTTTTTTTCTTCTTCTTCTTCTTCTTTTTTTCTTCTTCTTCTTCTTCTTCTTCTTCTTCTTCTTCTTCTTCTTCTTCTTCTTCTTCTTCTTCTTCTTCTTCTTCTTCTTCTTCTTCTTCTTCTTCTTCTTCTTCTTCATCTTCTTTTTCTCCTCCTCCTTCCTCTTCTTCTTCTTCTTTTAGTAAAGTAAGTACAGGACCCTCTTCCATGCCTCCAGGCACTTGATGGGTCGGCACCACGCCGACCACCTTTACTTCCCAAGCGTCTACTGATGATATTCCTCCATGCCACTGTCTTAAGCCATCCACCATCTTTCTCTTGGTCTGCCTCTGCCTCTTCTATCAGTGATCTTTGCAGTTATGACATTTTCCATTGTTCCTTTTCTCATCACATGATCAAAGAACTGTGTCACCTTCTCATTGTTGTATATAATCTTCTACTTTCCTCAGCTATTTCCAGGCATTCTATATTGGTTATTCTGGCAGTCCAACGTACTCTCTTCTTCCCAAGAACCACATCTCAGTTGCCTTCAAACTCTTCTTAATTTGTTTGCTCATGTTCCATACAACAGAACAGGCTCAATATAACAATTTAATATTCGTTTTCTGATGTTTAATGGGAGTGATCTATTACATAAAATATCTTTCATCTTCTAAAAAGCTGCCTTTACCTGGCCAATTCTGCTCCTAATTTCTGTCACACATCGTCCATCTGATGTTATGAATGTTCCCAAATAATGTAATTTATTGATGCCTTGTGCGGTATAAATTTATCTTATATTGTTTCCCCTAAAAGCTGTTCTTTTTACTGGATAGCCCATCTACTGCTTAGTCTCCCCTTTCCAATGTATTCCGTTTATTTCATCAGCGAGGCAGTTGGTGCTTGGGGAATTCTCGTCACATGACCAAACCATCTCATCTGTTGCTCTTTAATTCATCTGAACAATGAAGATAACAACAGATTGCACAATGTATTGCCTAATATTTGGTTGTATTTCGGCAGGTGCATGCTTCAGTAACAATTGCATAAATGAAGCAAATGAGTGAATCCTTTATAACCGAAGTGCAAATTCAAAAACACTCAAAAGTAACTGCCTGCTTTTACAAGGACAACTGAAAGGTCACAACCATGTCTTTCTGTTTACACAGTTCTTGACGGAGGCAACGAATCGTACCGGCTTTAAGAAATCTTAGCGCTCAGCCACTGGACGACCTGTGTAGATTTTTAAACGCGTTGTACTTGTTTACAGTTTGCCCAGAAATTAACAAATGGCGCTACTAAGGAGGGCATGACTTTGACTTCAATGAACTGTTTGACTGATTTCAGTCCTAGTCTTAATTTTTTCAGTTAATTATATCTTTATCTTGTTGCAACGGAAGCTGTTCTAAAATATTTTATCTGTGTTGTTATGCTTTGTGGTTTTGAACAATGAATCAACATCATGGCCCACGAGTGTAACCCATAAGGGCTCCATTCTTCTTCTAACTCAAGTCTGAATCAGAAGTAGCTCAGCACCGGCTCTGTAGCACCGGCGAGGATTTTGAAATACTTTGGGTAGAATTTTAACTCAAAATTTTGCCCGGGCAGCACGGTTAGGATACTCTTTTCGACTTCCAACTGCCAAAAGATTTTTTTTACGTGTGCAACAATGCACACTGGCATCCGATCTCACTACCCAGAGACTTGGGGGAATTACTAGAAGTCCAAGTCCACGTAAAAAAAAATTCCAGCCCCCCCCCCCCACTCTCCCACTTTACGCTCGTGTGATATTATCTCGCTTCACTTGCTGACATAAATTATTTTGACTCCCAAGCCCATGTGATATACACTTTTTTACGCCCATGTTATATAAACTCACTTTACGCTCGTGTGATTTAAACTCGCTTTACGCTCATGTGATATAGACTCGCTTTACGCTCAAGTAAAATAGACTCGCCTTACGCTCATGTGATACAAACTTGCTTTACACTCATGTGATATATACTCTTTTAACCCCCATGTGATATAGACTTGTGTTACTCCTATGCGATATAAACTCAATTTACGCTCATGCGATTTACCCTTTATGCTCACGTGATATATACTCACTTTACGCCCATGTGAAATAGACTTGTTTTACTCCTATGTAATATAGTCTCACTTTACGCCTATGTAATTTAAACTCTCTTTACGCTCACGCGATATATACTCACTTTACGCCCATGTGAAATAGACTTGTTTTACTCCTATGAGATATAAACTCACTTTACGCCCATGTGATTTAAACTCTCTTTACGCTCACGCAATATATATATATATACTGTTTACGCCTATGTGATATAGACTCGCTTTACGCTCTTGTGATATATACTCGCTTTAAGCTCATATGATATAGACTTACTTTATGCTCATGTGACATACATTCGCTTTACGCTCATATGATATAGACTCTCTTTACGCTCATGTGATATAACTAGTTAGAACATAGTTTTACACTATTTTCATAGAAACTAGATTTACACGCAGATGATAGGAACTAATTTTGTACTCACAAGTTAGATAACAGTTTTAGTTTCAAAGGGTAGGAACTAGTTTTACACTAATTTTATAGGGACAAGCTTCACATCTAGATGATAGAATCTGATTTTACACTCAAAGTTAGAGGACAGTTGTATATTCAAATGGTAAAAACTAATTTTACATTTAGATGATTGAAATTTGTTTTTCATTCAGCGGATAAAATCTAGTTTTCCACTCAGAAGATGGAAAACAATTTTGCCATCAGATGATAGAAAATAGTTTTAAGCTCAGAAGATATAAAACAGTTTCGTAAGAGTCGACTAATTGGGAGCTTCCTTCGAAGTCGGAGTTCATCTGCCTGAGAGGCAAGAAACCAGCAGTCTGCATAAAATGAGCCAGCTCTGTAAAACGGATGCACACGTCACACTCAGGTTTTAGAACAGGACTGCAGTCCAGAAGTGGACGAACACCCAGAACTTTCCGCCGAAGAAGAACTAGAAGAAGAAGAAATTTTATATTCAGATGACAGAAATTAATTAAACAGTCAGAAGATAGAACATAGTTTAGTATTCAGCTGACAGAAACTAGCTTTACACTGAGATCAGAAGAAATTGTCTTGCTGAAAGTCACAACCTTGAGAACACGTTATAAATGCGCCTTGAAGTTGCACCAGCAAGCCACAGACGAACCGGCTAACACATGAACACATCTCAAATGAACAGATGTCCTGCCAACGATGCAACTAGGAATACTCAAATTACAAGAAACATGGCAGAGTAGTCGACACTAAGCAGGCTGGATTAGATGGTCACAGTCTGCCCCCACATAACCTGGCTGGTACATGAGAAAGTGGCGAGATCAGCTGCCAAATATAGCAGCGGTCTGCCTGCAGTAATACCTAAGAAATATGCAGTCACTTCTCCCCAACCTTCTTCCCTCCTTACGTAATGCCACAGTTCTATCACCTCCTCCTCCTCCCCCGAACTAAAGTATTTGCCAGGTCTCATTTTGTTGCACATTCGTGCGTGTCCTTAGTCAAGGTGAATCTTTCCACACGCGGAATTCTGACTCAGGTGCACGCCGGTCGTTGCTGAATTCAGCATAGGTAATTTCTAAAGCGCAACAACAAACCTCCAAAAAAAAGAAGAGCCAGGTACACTGTGAAAGTGAGAAGAGAAAAAAGATGCAGTATAAAGAATAAAGCTGCAGTGGCGGCGCCAGATGGGAATCAGTGAGAATCTTCTTTATCATCATCATCTTTCATGTGCCGTTAGACATCACCCGGGGTCACGTTTGATTTCCCCCACTCCGCTCTATTGCATGCAACTGTTGATTTTTGACAAAGAGTTTAGCTTAGCGTGTGTAGCTTCTGGTAAAAATATTCTTCTTAATATTTCCCGTAGACGTCCTGTCCCCCCCCTCCCTCTCTGAGACCATTTGCTTCCCATTTCTATGCCTGTCATTTGGCTTTTGAAACCAATTGACTTTAGTGGTGTCATTCATGTACTGAATCTGTGTCTAGACCTGTACCACTAGATTAGCACATCAGCCCTCAATAATTGACAATGTTAGAACTGAAATAATGTTAGAACTGAAATAATGTTAGAGCTGAAATAATGTTAGAACTGAAATAATGTTAGAACTGAAATAATGTTAGAACTGAAATAATGTTAGAACTGAAATAATGTTAGAACTGAGATAATGTTAGAACTGAAATAATGTTAGAACTGAAATAATGTTAGAACTGAAATAATGTTAGAACTGAAATAATGTTAGAACTGAAATAATGTTAGAACTGAAATAATGTTAGAACTGAGATAATGTTAGAACTGAAATAATGTTATAACTGAAATAATGTTAGAACTGAAATAATGTTAGAACTGAGATAATGTTAGAACTGAAATAATGTTAGAACTGAAATAATGTTAAAACAAAAGATTCCTAGTTTGCTCCTAAAGCTGGTTAACTTGGAGGTTAGCTCTCTTAGAATTTTTTAGGGGTCGTGAAAAAGAGGGAAAAAAAAAAAGGGGGGGGGGGTTGTTTTGTAGGGTTGCCAGATTTTGTAAAATAAAAAACGGAAGTGTTTTGTTTGTTTATAACGATGTTTTTCACTACTAATATTTAAACTATAAAAATATACGTCATCATCATCATCAGGTGTCTTGCCGACTGGCGTGGGCGATCATGCCTCTCCATAATCGGCGATCTCCTGCAGCATGTATCAGTTCGGGTGCCGACACACCTCCATGCCATGCAACAAGACTGTCAAGCATCTTCTCTCGTTGCCTTCCTCTATCCTCTTTTCTACAGATCTTTCCAGTGGTTACAGCATGTTCTATTTTCCCTCTTCTCATAACATGACCGAAAAATGATAACTGTCTCCTTCTGATGTCTGTGATAAGTTGTCTTCGGGCTCCCGCCTCTTTCAAAACCTTTAGGTTGCTCTTTTTGGCTGTCCAAGGTATTCAAAGCATTCTTCTGTAAAAGCACATCTCTGAGGCCTCTAAAAATTGTTTTCCTGGGGTAGGAGCCTGTCCTACTACTAGGCGCGTCCACCAGGTGGCGGATGGTGGAAAGGCCTCTAGATATAGAGGTTAGCCACGAATATATTGAATAAGTGGCCGGTGACCAAAACAGGTGATGGTCATTGAGAGGAGGCGAGTTAGTTGGTAGGACAGCTAACTCTATAAAATACCTCAAAACTCTACGACATAGCCATCGGCAGGTAAGAGGCGCCATAACCTCTCCCCCCTGCTGCCTTGCAAGGTAAGTCTCTTTAGACAAAGGCTATTGGAGTCAAACCATTTACAAACCGGCGGAAGGCAAGGGGAAACCACCGCTGTACTATCCCAAGAAAATCATGCCTCAAAAATATACATAATCAACATATTAAACTAACTTTATAGGACCACAATTTGGGGCAAACAAATTACGGATGAATAATGGGAGAACGCAGTGTTTGGCAACCATATGATGAAGCCTTTTATAAATGCGCAAAAATAAAAATACGAAAACATATTGTGTGCGGACTGGCAGGTAAATATAATAAATTCCCGAAAGTGATATGAAATATAAATACAATTACTGAAAAGATAACGTCTGGACCTGGTTGGGGTAGCTTAATCCTCTTGCAACACTAGACTCGAACCTTGTTTAAGTGTGCAGTAATAATATCAATAATATCCTGTGCTGAGGGAAGGATGCTCAGCTCCACCAGCACCGCACAACGAGCCATAAACATCCAGTGACACAAAGTGCCACCATTCGGATGAGAATCCCCGGGTACAAGTCAAAGAAACCTCTTAAAACCGTTAGTTTAAATTAGGGCCCTGACGACAGCCGGGGTGGGAGCTTTAAAATAAAACTCAAAAGAAATGGATCGTGTGCTGAATGGCTAGTAAATATTATAAAATATTGGAAATTATAGGAAATATACCAGCAAGGAGATCACAATTAGAACTTTGAGAGCATGCATCTTCCCTGTAGCAACATACGGATGTGAGTCGTGGACTATCTCACAGTCCTTTAGAAAAAGAATAGGGCCTTTTGAGCTGAAAGGCTATAGAAAGATTCTCATAATATCTTGGACAAAGAAGAGGAGAAATACTGACATCTTGAAAACAGCATCCTGTCTGGAAGCTGAAATATTTTGGTCATATCAAGCGCCACTACAGATTGGAAAAAAAAATAATGGCAGAAAGCAGGGTACTAGGGAGGAGGGGCAGGGGCTGACCAACACGAAAATGGGCACTTGATATAAGTGACTCTTTGAATGACATTACATGAGGCGGGAGAGCTGACGAGAGATCGAGTTTCTTTCAGGCAGACCGTGATGAGAGCGACGTTCTGCAAAGGACCTGCTACATGACGATGATGATAGGAAATATATAAACAAATAAATACTGAAAATAATAACGCATATATAGGGAAGAAGGGAAGGGGGTGGGGGTGAATCTTCTGGAAATCGTTAAGGATTGGGGTTAGGGGAGGGGAGATGGGCTGGTTCTTAATCTTTTTAAAATTATTAGGGCTTAGCCTCCTTCACCTCCCACCCCACCCCTCGTGAAAATTGATTTGGGAAAACAGGAAGGCTGTGAAACAACTGGGGAGATGAAAAGATAAAGAGCCAACTGCAGGTGAGCTAATCATGAGGCCAGGATGCGCTCGCGTTGATAAATGGCGAATAGGTGAAACGAAGAAAGGAGAGCCGTGGGACAGATGTGTGCATAGATTCTAGCCAAGTGTTGGTGCCAAGGTTAGCTATCGTTCTTAGCTGCAGCAGGGCTTCCTAAACTGGGTGGATGTCGTCCCCGGAGGGTCGCTGGAACGATTCAGGTGGAGACAGTAAGGTGCAAGTTGCGTCGGTGATAAATGGCGAATAGGTGAAACGAAGAGAAGAGCCGTGGGACAGATGTGTGCATAGATTCTAGCCAAGTGTTGGTGCCAAGGTTAGCTATCGTTCTTAGCTGCAGCAGGGCTTCCTAAACTGGGTGGATGTCATCCCCGGAAAGTCGCTGGAACGATTCAGGTAGAGGCAGTAGCTTCAGGTGCAAGTTGCGTCGGTGAGCACCATAACATTGCACCAGATTCACATTTCTTATTACATCTTTCAGTAATGTATGAGATGACAGATGTTCTAAGACAGAGAGGTGACAATATAAGTGTGTATGATGTTCTAAGACAGAGGGGTGACATTATAAGTGTATTGTGTGTTCTAAGACAGAGAGGGTGACAATATAAGTGTATTGTGTTCTAAGACAGAGAGGTGACAATATAAGTGTATTGTGTTCTAAAACAGAGAGGTGACAATATAAGTGTGTATGATGTTCTAAGACAGAGGGGTGACATTATAAGTGTATGATGTTCTAAAACAGAGAGGTGACATTATAAGTGTATTGTGTTCTAAGACAGAGAGGTGACAATATAAGTGTGTATGATGTTCTAAGACAGAGGGGTGACATTATAAGTGTATGATGTTCTAAGACAGAGGGGTGACAATATAAGTGTATGATGTTCTAAGACAGAGAGGTGACATTATAAGTGTATGATGTTCTAAGACAGAGAGGTGACAATATAAGTGTGTATGATGTTCTAAGACAGAGGGGTGACATTATAAGTGTATTGTGTTCTAAGACAGAGAGGTGACAATATAAGTGTATTGTGTTCTAAGACAGAGAGGTGACAATATAAGTGTATTGTGTTCTAAAACAGAGAGGTGACAATATAAGTGTGTATGATGTTCTAAGACAGAGGGGTGACATTATAAGTGTATTGTGTTCTAAAACAGAGAGGTGACAATATAAGTGTGTATGATGTTCTAAGACAGAGGGGTGACATTATAAGTGTATGATGTTCTAAAACAGAGAGGTGACATTATAAGTGTATTGTGTTCTAAGACAGAGAGGTGACAATATAAGTGTGTATGATGTTCTAAGACAGAGGGGTGACATTATAAGTGTATGATGTTCAGACAGAGGGGTGACAATATAAGTGTATGATGTTCTAAGACAGAGAGGTGACATTATAAGTGTATGATGTTCTAAAACAGAGAGGTGACATTATAAGTGTATTGTGTTCTAAGTCAAAGAGGTGACAATATAAGTGTGTATGATGTTCTAAGACAGAGAGGTGACAATATAAGTGTGTATGATGTTCTAAGACAGAGAGGTGACAATATAAGTGTGTATGATGTTCTAAGACAGAGGGGTGACATTATAAGTGTATGATGTTCTAAGACAGAGGGGTGACATTATAAGTGTATGATATTCTAAGACAGAGGGGTGACATTATAAGTGTATGATGTTCTAAGACAGAGAGGTGACAATATAAGTGTATGATGTTCTAAGACAGAGAGGTGACATTATAAGTGTATTGTGTTCTAAGACAGAGAGGTGACATTATAAGTGTTAGACTCTTGATTTATATTTTTGTAAACATTCCTGAACACACAGGGGCCATTTGTATTTTAATATAAACATTCGTTACTTATTGACAAGTGTGTGTGTGGGGAAGGGGGGGGGGGTGAATTTGGTCTACTTACGGGTGCCAGGGGGGGGGGGGGGTGATTTGGTCGCCTTGAATGGGGGACTGGGTGGGGGAGGCGATTTGGTCCCCTTACATGGTTGGGGGAGGGGGGGGGATGGGGGGGGGGGGGGTCTAAGGTTTGTGGGGAGGTTTATGTGCGTGATAATGTGCTGAGTGGCAAATATGTATACACATATGGCTCAAACAATATGACATGTATAAAAAAAAATATGAAAAAGAGAACTTTTATGCATTGTTAGTTGGCCGCTTAAGGTTTTATACTTGAAGAGTGGGAGGGGGGGGGGCGGGGTCTTTTTTCACTCCTCTTACAGTTGTTCTGGTGCACGAAGACAAAGAAAGAAAAAATAGAAGAGGAAGTAAGGAGGAGGGAAGCTCAACTGTGTAAATCTTCACTGGGTCACTATAATGTAGGTACCTAGAACGAGGCAGTAGATTGTTTATAATAACATAGGAAAAGAGGAAAGGGGGGTAGGGAAGTGGGCGGGGGAGGGACCGTTTATCAGAGAGTGCAGGCAGAGGAGCGTAAACTACCGGCATGGGAAACTGTTCAAAGATAGAGCTGTACATTCAGAACAGGGTTTAGATACAAATGTTCGTTGTTAATTTAGTTCGTATCCTTTACAGGACATTGCAGAACCAGCCCATTATTTTGTGGCTGTTGTGGTTTCTGTAGGCAAATTTACGTCCAGTATTTTGACATTGTTTGCTGAAAGGTCGGTTGTTCGATTCCACCGTCGAAACCAAACGCCACGCCCGCGGCTAAGATCGAACCCGACTCCTCGGCATTACGAAGCTCGCTCGCAACGCCTGAGCCACAGAGGCCGACAGACACAAATGAGATTCGGTGAGATGTTCACATAGTTGACTGCAGGGGCGAGACGGGACATATAACGGCTGTAATGGCCGCTCACACTTTCCGTTGACACAAACAAATGCGTTATTTTACTACAGTGCAGACCGCTTAAGGCGATCTCGGACCTGGAGATTTTCTGTTGTGAAGAACAATTTGTTTATTCCCGGCAAAATTTCTTGCTTGAATTCATATCTGGAAAAGTATTTTCTAATCGGAGGAACTAATTTATACTGAAGTTCAACAGCGCAATGTAAAAGGGGATCAAGCTGAGATGAATGGTATCATTATTTGGAGAGAACAGTAGATGAGGGCATAGTTCATAGAGTAAGAGGCTGCGATCGACCAATGCGACTATGGGCAGAGAATACCAAGGACACCCTGGTATGAAAGTTCATGAGGCAGTTATTTGTTTAGAGACGAGATCATAGCACTTAGGGCGTTTTCATAAAAGCTCCGTCATCATCTTCAGCAGCAAGCGCAGAGTTCCCATTCTGATGATACCAAGAATAACCTGATTATGTATCCGTCTTGCTCCTCCCCTGAGTGTTGAGCGTTGGCCAGATCCCTGGTCACTCCTCATCGCTCCATTCCCTTCAGACAGTGATGATCTGTTTGTACTTTCCCACTGTCTACTCTCTCCCAAAGGATCCTTGTATCATCTGTCTTGTCATTGTTGTGTGCAATATATGGGTATATGAAAGGGAAGTTCATTATTGAACGTAAACACTTGGTGCGGTGCAGGACACATTGAACGCAATGTGAAGAGAGAGAAAAAACGGTTGGCTCCAAGTCCCCGGAGAGGAAGGATGCGGTGATGTAGGTTCTAGTTTGGGGTGTTGCCAGACTAGTCCTGCACATCCGCATGTTACGCTGGCGTTAGGCATACAGGCTATCGGCGAGAGATGCCGCAGAGGCTGGGCCAGCGTGACAGAAGCTCGTGTGGTGAGATGGGAGATCTCAAGTATGTGTCAGGCCGCAGACGGAAGGTCTGGATAATCTTCACAAGGTATTGAGCATCGGCCTGTATGATCTTTGAGACAGACACGTACTCACGAACAGTGGGTTTGCACGAGCAGGTTCAAAATGTAATTAATGTATTTCAAAACCAAGACAATGAATCCACATGAATTTCTATACTGTCACAGTAATTCCTACTGGCAAGGCAACACACACTCAGGACGCTTTGGGCTTCTTCTACTGCCACCCTGTTCCGTGGTTAACAACGAGCAATGCAATGCTCATGCATTTTGCACGCGTCAGTCATGCTTCATGTTACCACCAAGTGGTGCACAACTAGCCAGTTTATCTCCTTGTTCATTTCCCAACACAGCGGCATGACCTGGAGAAAATATCCTAAGAACGCTAACTACCCGTGACCTCTGAAGCGATGCTTGCCCGCACAAACTGCGGAAGTAACCAAATGTTTCTCGATGCTGGAAGCTGTGGGGACTGCCAGTAGTAGCTTGAAGCTGATTGTTGACGGCTAGTGGGTGGGTGATGACTGTAACCAGTAGGATCTAGTGGACTATCATCCTGACCTAGCTCCCAGAGGAGTCAGTACACATCCCATACTCTTCTGAAACTACACCCGCCTATGTATACTCAGTGATTCAATGAGTATGATCCGGAGGGTTCAGGTAGGTTTGGTGCAAAGACAATGGCTTGAATCATTACAGAAGTCCACTGTGCGTGGAATCACCTTTATTTTTGTTCCGGGATATGCAGGCGTAGATGGAAATGAAATAGGTGATAGGTTGGCCGGATCCGCTATCACAACCGACGGTCAGCCTATGGATCATGCTGATAGTATTAATGCCCTCAGAGAAATGGGAAGGATAGAGGACTTTGGGGGCAGTGAATCCACATCACTCGCCAGAATGGCAGATTTGGGAATTAAGACCGGCATAGCAAAAAACGAGACGCACACCAGAAGACTTGTTAATAAACATAGAACTGGTACTATTAGCCATCGGGCGTTGGGTTCATTCTGATGGGAGGATCAACTAACTAACTTACTAAGTCTTCTGATGTTCCCGGGTGAAACGGAGACTTTCAAAATATATATTGATAAAGTTGATAGAAAAGGCGTTTGGCCGTCTGCTGGCTCTGGAACCTGTGTCTAGAATGACGCTACAAATTCAAACGTCTCCCACGTCAGAAGCGGAAAGGATTCCTTCCGCGCAACAAAGCGGTAGTTCGGACCTGGAAAAAAACAAAACACTTCCCTACTCGCAAAAATTACTTACCTGTGAGTGAATTCACCGTATATTTCACTTTCACTAGAATTAGGATCGAACACAGTACTTTTCCCGACATCTTCACCCATACTAATCAAAGAATGACTATTTACTCATGGAAGAAAAGTCCATATTTGGAACTAATTAATTTACACAGGGGGTACAAGATGTGGACAAGTCAATGAGCATAAGGGTGTTTCGCTGGTATGTGATAATCACTCGTGATGGGCGAACATCACAAAATAATACCTATCTCCACCTCTTCAAGGGGTAGAAAATTTGTCAGAGGAAGGAGTGGCTTGTCAGAGTCCTGTGACGGGAGCGACGTTCTGCAAGTCTCCCAGACAGTTCCACCTCCTTCCCACTTCTGTCTGACTTCCTCCCATTTGATTGACTTTCATCTTTCTGACTTTTCTCCTGCTGTCTGTCACGTTCCTCTCCTAGTCTTTCTTCTGTGGGTTCTAGACTCCCCCCCCCCCCCCCCCCTTTTTATGAAGCCACAAACAAATTTCTTCTTACCTAGCATGTCCGGTACTTTATGTTTAATTCACCCGAACAGAGGAAAGCCTGGAGTTCTCGGGAAAGTCGAATATTCTATGGGTATTATAGGTTAGGGTGAGTTGCTGTCTTTAAGTCGGTCAGGGCTGACAACGAAATTAACCATAACGCTAATAACACCCCTAGATTATTGGACTTTTGGGGGGGGGGGGGGGTGGGAGGGAGGTGGACTCTGGAATTTCCTTTTTTTGGGGTGAATGAATAAAATAAGTACCGCATGTCCTAAAAGATTTCTAAGTAAAAAATTGATAAAATCGTATGTATTTGGTCACAAGGCACTGATATCACAGATTAGCCGCAAACCAGAACACAAAGTGGCAACTGTCCTTGTAAGGGCAAACGCTTCAGAAAAAGAATAAAAATATCTTCGTCTTTTTCATTTCTCTGCTTCTCTTTTCTCCTCTTTCTGTCCCTCTTTCTCCCCTTTCACTCACTCTCGGGAGGTAGATGCGTGTTCCTTGTAGACCAGCGACGGAAATATCCTCTCTCCATGCTAGAGTAAATAAATACGCCCGTATGCCGCTTGGATTCACGCAAAGCTTCCGATGCTGTCATTATTACATCAGAGTTTTCTGTGTAAACACAGTCGATGCCAACGTTGGCTGGTCGTTATAGGGACTGGTAATGGAGTTCACAGAGGAGCAAAACTGGCGGTTACATGGTCGTGTCGGTCAACGGCAGGGGCACCGCAACTTGGGAGCCCCAATACTCTTGAGGCCCAATCCTTCCCCCACATTTTTCAGTCTGCCCCGCCCCACCCCAATAATTTTAAGGGGGCAGAGCCCTTATTCACTTTGATAAATTTATAAAGGGAAAAGATGGGGAAAAGATGGGGAAAGGTGAGTTAAGTTGTCCCTTAAAACATGTATGCATATTTTCTGTTAAAATATTTCTATACACATTTTATACTCCCCCCCCCCCCCCACCACACACACACATCTCCAGTGCATATCGCTTATGATTATCTCAGATCTGGTGAATATCTGTTGTGAAGAGCAGTTTGTTTGTCCCTGGCAATTTTGTTGTTGCTTGAACTGGTATCTTGATAAGAAACATTTATGATAAAAAGAATTATTTCTTGGGTCGTTAGTGAGTTTTCCTTATCAGATCTGCACTGCGCAGACTAATCATATTTATTAATCACTAGATGGTGCTGCGTGGTCTTGAGGCATGGTGTTCGCCTCGGGTGCTAGAGGTTCCGGGTTCAATCCCTGTTAAGGGTTGAGATTTTTTCACGTAGACTTGGACTTCTAGTAATTCCCATTGTCTCTGGGTAGTGGGGTTGGACGCCAGTGTGCGTTGTTGCGCGCAATGTACAAAATCCCTTGGCAGTTGAAAATCGAAAAAAGTAGCCTAACAACGCTGTCCTGTCAAAATTTGGAGTTTTAAATCTACCTAAAATATTTCAGGATCCTCGCCGATGCTACAGAGCCTGTGCACTGTGCTGAGCCTCTTCAGACTCAGACTTGAGTGAGAAGAAGAACAGTGCACTTACTGGTTACTACTCGTGTGCCATGATGTTGATCCGTTGTTCAAACCCCAAACTAGGTGGTGTTGTTGGTGGTAGTAGTAGTAGTCCTACTACATGATGTTGGTGCATTTTGTAAAACCCGAATTGTTTTCCAATGGATTTCATCTGTTCACTCTTAGCGCATTCCCAGTCGATGTCATGGATGTGGTGATACTTCTAGAATATTCGCATGCAGACAACAAACTGTCATACCAGGGTATGGAAACCTGGGGACATAAGGTTCACTGAGGCCCCGCCCCCACACAACTAAACGCAAAGTATATACACACACATACACATGCACGCGCGCGCACACACACATTACCTAGCGTGGTAGAGGTCTACATACAAGTATACAAACAAATGAAAAAAGCGTAGACACACAAACATACAAATGAATCGATAGCTGTACACGCAACTGAACACAAACGTAAATATACACACACAACTGAATGCAGAGGTATGTACACAGGTACACGTACACTGCTAAACGCAAAAAAATGTACACACGTACATAGACACACACAACTGAAAGCGATGTACAAACACATACATCAGAACCAAAGGTGTACACGCAGAAGTACACAGAATATACTAAAAGCAGCGCGCGCGCACACACACACACAAATACAGATGTCTAAACTGGTAACTGCAATACAGGTCTGTATCGTTTATGCACCTCATTAATAGCAGCCATGTTTTTCCCCCTGCGATTCCAGACGGTAGAGGCATCTAGGTAAACGAAATGGATACTCAGGTGTGTCGATATGAGCATAAAAGATT
>CAJHNH020000047.1:906854-913860 GCA_905116865.2 Candidula unifasciata | reverse complement strand
GGGGGGGAAAAGCTGTCGCGTGCGAATTGCCCCCGAACCACCGGTAGGGAGTGACAAATAAGACGTCAAAAAAATATAACGTTGTTATAAATATTGTTGTCAACATTGAGTTTTAGTCCGAAGGGAGGACGGGGAAATCCTTGGGGACGCTTTCCCCGGGACCCCCGGGAAGCAAATTTATTAAAGTGGACCTTTGAGGACTTTTACCCCGGGATCCAAGATGCCTCCCCAGGAAGTGGTTAATACATTCTCGGCGAAAGCGGTTTTAATTTTCATTGTTTTAATTGGGGACTTTTCTGGGACCGGAAATTCGCACCGACAATGATCTCTATCTTTCAATCTATCCTTCACCTTTTTTCAGTACCACATCTTTCCCCTTAATGTTCCCTCCCTCTGCACCTTGTCCAATTGGAGGGGCCCCCCAGGCTTTGGGGTTTCGTTTTAGATCAGGTCGTTCTCCCAACCCTGACCCTTGATTCGTCGGCCGGGTTAGTCTCCTCAAAATCATTAGAGTTTAAGGGCCATATTAAAACCAATAGGGCGTCGCTGGGGGGCCACGAGGGGACCCGCTATGCCTGCCTCTTAGGGGGCCCCAGACCACCAAAACAAAGTAATGGGTGCGGCCCATTTTGAAACCCTTTGAAAAAAAAAGTTTGTTCGTTCATTCTTTCGCTCTTTCGATACGTAAGCAATAGGGGTAGGCCCCCGAGCTCTCAGGGGTATGTGGTGTTGCATCGGTGTAACTGTAGCCCCCCCATAAGGCAGAATTATAAATTTTTCTCTCTTTCTCCAGTACCGATGCACTTCTAGCATTCACCTTCGTGGGTGTTTTGGATCTCCTGTCACCCTAAAAACTAAGCCTCAGACCCCTTTGGACTACAAGCCTACTGATCCCACGCTTTCCTTACACAGTCCTCCCCCTCCCCCCTTCAGTTCCTTTCTCCCCAAATTCTACCCTTTCCCCAAACTATGCCCGAGAAGGACGACTTCCCAAAAGGCCGGGCCAAAAATATTTTCCCCAGGCATCTTTTCATCCTTGAAGCCGACCCTGCCACCATCTTCTCTGAACCTCCTCTAGTGGCCTACAGGCATGACTATAACCTCAAGGACATTCTAGTCAAGAGTCGTTTACGTCCCGCGTCTGAGTCCCACTTCGGCACGGTCTCTTGCCACAGACCTGTATGCAGAACCTGTCCATATGTGGTCCAGCGGACTAGTCTAGAAAATTCCCGAATTTCACCTTCCACATACGTGAAGCATTCTATTGTACAAGCCGAATGTCATTTATGCCATCAACTGTAAGAGATGTGGCATGAAATAAATTGGTTAAACGGGTCTACGGCTGGCCGACATGTTCAGACAACATCTTTTGGATGTGCAAATGGTGCTCTGAAACCAGTACCGTTGCACTTCAATTCCCGGGATCATCCAAGTGTCCTCGACAGCTATTAAATCTAGCCACTCCAGCGACAGAGTCTCTCTTGGTCTTTCCTGTTTTATTTTTCCTTCCGGTGTCCATATGGGGGCTTGGTGGGGGACTCTTGTCTTATCCATTTTGAGTGCATGGCCGGTGTAGTTCCAGTGACGCTTTTTTTTATATACAATTGGATACATTATCTTGCTTGGTCTCTTCTCGTATTTGCGTATTGGATCTGAAATCTCTCCAGTGGAGATTTAGTATTCTTCTAAGATAAATGTTCTCAAAATTGTCGATTTTTTGTAAAACTGCTGATAGCCAAGTCTGGCGATCTCTCTGGCAAACCTCTACCCCCATGGTAGAAGAGGAGCGACTAAGTAAGTATGTACTTAAGGTCTAATTTTTGTTATCTAGAGCTACCGTTGCTTTCCACTACTCGCATCCGTAAGCTGGCACTGGAATCATCCTACAGGAGTTGCAGATCTTAAGTTTTCTGTGTTTGTCGTCAAGACAGGGGATGGTTAAATCTCACCAGGGTACAGTAAACTTACAGGTAGCAACACAGAGGACAAAGATAGATCAATCGATTGTGTAGGGATATAAACAGGAAAGGTATGGACTTTGTTACCTTCACAGACATTACTGGTCATCTTGTATCCTCCATCGCAGAGGCAAATATAGCTTCCCCGTGAATTACTGCAGGCACTGTGTGTAGGACAGGTGAACGCGCTAGTGCTCTTGCACTCGTCAATATCTGGAACAGAAGGAGGGGTGGAGACATTAACGGTATACTGCTCTTGCACTCGTCAATATCTGGAACAGAAGAAAGGGTGGAGACATTAACGGTATGCTGCTCTTGCACTCGTCAAAATCTGGAACAGAAGAAGGGGTGGAGACATTAACGGTATACTGCTCTTGCACTCGTCAATATCTGGAACAGAAGGAAGGGTGGAGACATTAACGGGTCCAACTGACCATTTCTATGCTGCTCTTACTCACTCGTCAAATATCTGCACTGTCAAAACAGAAGGAAGGGTGGAGACATTAACTGTATACTGCTCTTGCACTCGTCAATATCTGGAACAGAAAGAAGGGTGGAGACATTAACGGTATACTGCTCTTGCACTCGTCAAAATCTGGAACAGAAGGAAGGGTGGAGACATTAACTGTACGCTGCTCTTGCACTCGTCAATATCTGGAACAGAAGGAAGGGTGGAGACATTAACTGTATGCTGCTCTTGCACTCGTCAAAATCTGGAACAGAAAGAAGGGTGGAGACATTAACGGTATGCTGCTCTTGCACTCGTCAATATCTGGAACAGAAGGAAGGGTGGAGACATTAACTGTATGCTGCTCTTGCACTCGTCAATATCTGGAACAGAAGGAAGGGTGGAGACATTAACTGTATACTGCTCTTGCACTCGTCAAAATCTACATGTCATAAGCACTCGGTTATTACCATTACCGCTATTGATATATAGGGAACCACTGTAGTCTAGCAGCTAGATGCTTGCCTGCGGATCCGAGGGCCTGGGTTCAGGTCAGGTCTTCTCATAACATGGCCAAAAAATGTTGACTGTCTACTTCTGATGTCTGAGACTAGTTGTCTTCGGGCTCCCGCCTCTGTCAAAACCTTTTGGTTGCTCTTTTTGGCATTCTTCTCTAAAACCACATCCTTGACGCATCAAGAAAATTGTTTGGCCTGGTTACCGATTGTCCAGGACTCACAGCCATGTTAAAACTGGATGTATGTAGCAAGCAGGAATTATTTTTCTAACCCCCAATGACAAAAAATTATTGCATAAGATGTTCTTTATTTTATAAAATGCAGTTTTTATCCGGATACGCAACTAATTTTTTAACCAAGGCATTTGATGCTACACCCTATGCTATTTTTTAGACTTATCGGCACCTGATGGGTGAGACGGTCAGCAACATACCGGCCGCCTTACTTCCCAGGACTTTACATGGTCTCCAATTTAGGGTGAGTTGACCCGTCCAAAGCAGAACGACTAATAACTGTCAGGCGTTACCTTCACAGACATCATTGTTCGTCTTGTATCCTTGATACACAAGCACGTGTAACTTCCAGGTGTGTTTGTGCAGTTACTGTTTGTTGGGCAGGTGAATGTGCTGGTTTTGTTACACTCGTCAATATCTGTAACAAAAAGGGTAAGGGAAAACAGTAACTTTGTAATATAATATTGGCTTCATAGAAATAGCTATATGAGCTATGCCGTAACGATTACAAGCCACACATTCCTATTATCTTCCTTGATTCGTTTTCTTCTTTCCTTTCTGTCTTTCCTACCCTCTATCTGTTTAAATGGTTACTTGTTCGACTGTCTATTCCCCTCAACCTCTTCTTATCTTCTCTTTTTTTCTTGTTCTTGTTCTTATTGTTGTTCTTCTTGTTCTTGTTCTTGTTATCTTTTTCTTTTTCTTTTTCTCTTTCATCATCGTCATCTAGTGCCTGCCAGCTGGCGTAGACGTTGATGCATCTTTACAGATCTCGGTCTTTAGTGTTCTGGATCAATTCCACTGATGATATTCCTCCATGCCACTGTCTTAAGCCATCCACTACCATTTCTCTTGGTCTGCTTCTGCCTCTTCTACCAATGATCTTTCCAGTAGTCACAATATTGTCCAGTGCTCCTTTTCTCATCATATGATCAAAGAACTTAGTTTGCTCGTTGTTGTATATAATGTTCTACTTTCATGAGCCATTTCTAGGCATTCATTGTTAGTTATTCTGGCAATCCAAGGTATTCGCAACAAATGTCTCAAGAACCACATCTCAGCTGCCTCTAAACTCTTCTTAATCTGTCTGATCACATTCCAGGATTCACTGCCATACAACAGAACAGGTTGGATATCACATTTCAGTACTCGTTTTATCCTTACAATAACTACTGCTGCTACTACTACGGCAACTACTATTACTGTTTACTACTACTGATACCACTGGAGACTTCTGATCACCAGAGAAGGTTCCCCTTCTTTCTTATTGTCTGTGGCTTAGGCGTTGCGAACGCGCTTCGTAATGCCTGGGTGTCGGGTTCGATCGCAGCTGCGGGCGACTTGTCTTGCGCTTATTTCGACAGTGGTACCGAGAGATGACCAATCAGGAGCAATATCAAACTACTGACCGTAAAAAATTGCTGATAAAAACCACAAAAACCAAAGAAAAAAAAATTATGTGGTTGGGTCTGCAAAGTCTGTAAAGGATACGCAACTGACACACACACACACACAAAGAGATAAAAAAACCTCTCTTATTCTCCTGTATTCTATCACACTTCTGTCACCCCGGCTGCCGCACGTTTAGTCATTGCCCTAAGTGCACATGAGGCTCTTACCCCCCACTAGCCCGTCCCTACGCCTCACAAATTAGACCGATTAAGCTTCTTTCTCCTTAACTGTCCCAACATGCCTAATGGGGATCTTCTTCTTCTTGGATCCTTCTGTCAGAAAACTTATATCAGGAGGCCGGTAGCCTTTATGAAAGCTATCGTGCAATCCATATCCTCTCGTGTACCATACAGTTTTGTCTTCATTGTGGTTGGAACAGGCCAGATAGCGTCTCTGTTGTCAGCATATAGTTGACAGTGTTGGAGCACATGTGCAGCATTTACGGGTGCCACGCTGCAGGGACACGTCTCCGTGTTTCCTACACTGAAAAATTTGAACATATGTTTGCGAAATCTGTTGTGCCCAGTCTAATATAATACACTGCCATCTGTAGACTAATGGGGTGATAGCGCCCAAATTGGAAGAACTGGTACAGGAGGCTCCACCGCTCCACGACTATGCTGATGATGTTTTGGTGTACCGTCAAGGTAGAGACCGGGAGCAGGTTGC
This sequence comes from Candidula unifasciata, assembly GCA_905116865.2. Classification (NCBI taxonomy): domain Eukaryota; kingdom Metazoa; phylum Mollusca; class Gastropoda; order Stylommatophora; family Geomitridae; genus Candidula; species Candidula unifasciata. Next base: position 908,582 of record CAJHNH020000047.1, on the reverse strand, counting down.
TGAGGGTCTTCAGACAGAACTTGACCGCAAAAGCAGGTGACGCGAGGAAGTGGGAGGGTCGTCAATGTGTCAAAGGTGACAGTGACATTGTTTAAGTTGTGTAACCATATTATATACTCACTAACACCAACTGTAAGCTTGTCTTCAGAGATGATGGAGAGAACTCGTTAAATAAAGTATTTCGGAGTGTGTTTTGATCATAGTCTTGCTTTTTATGAGTATCTCAACCACGTGATAATGAAGGCAACGGGAGGTTTGACGGTGTTAAGGATTATGGCTGCGACAAACTGCGAGCAACGTCACCTGTTTTTCTTATACCAGGATCTAGTCTTTTCTGTAGAGTACGATCGGACAATTCTGGCTCCTAGCCGTGCACAGACAGACTATATCGGATACAGAATGAGGCCAAGAGCATCATACTTAGTGATTAGAAAGGATTATCATCACGGCACTCCGAACAGATCCATAGACGCACCGATCTCCTCCTCAAAAGTTCTACAAGTGTAAAACGACTAATGATGCCTGTTCTGTTGTAATGAAACGTCTTGCCCCCTTAGTGAAATATTCATTTCTTGCAGCTCGAGGCTGAACTCCCATGTGCATCAGTTTACACAGGGATATGGCAGACTTGGGTGCACAAAAAAATACAGCATGCAGAGCGATGCGCTACCTCTTTGATATTCCAACCTTGAAAGTGAGAACAGTGGTATGCCGAGCACGTGCGTATCTGCGTATTAGTGCTGATACACACTATGCACAGTGAAATTCGCAGGAAGAAGGTTTGCAGGTTGAAAAGAGAAAAATCCTGGGTGGGTCATGCTGACGACATTATTCAACAGGTTTGTTGAACTGGGGACATAGAATCTGGCGAAGATTCAGGTGCCAGCAGAGTTGTGTGCATCCTTTTAAATTTTCATAAAATGGGGTAGAGATTGCAGACAAGGCCCGTTGGTGGTTGAGGAAGAAGTTCAAGCCTTCATTCTTGAAAATTCTGCTCACGGAGGTGCAGTTATTTTCACTGACGCATCTGTCGTTCGACACGTATAAAGTGCATAGGCTTTCACTGTTCTGGTTCAACGGAAAACTGTAAAAGAAGATAGCGGGGCCTTTGCTTTGCGACCCTAAAACCTTGAGCTCACCCATCCCTCCCCCACCCTACACCCTCCACCCCCCCCCCTCCGTACTATAGCCTTAAAAAGCTGTAGAAACTCGTACAAACAGCAGTAGTGACCGTTTTTATTATTATTATTATTATCATTATTATTATTAATATTATTATTATTATCATCATCATTATTATTATTTATATATTATCATTGCTCACAACTAATAGAATTCATAGCAATCAGTCTCTGATTCATCCGATAACTGCGCATGATTAAAATATCTCGATTTCAAAAAAGTAATTGCAACGAAATTCAATCTAAGGTTTGTAATTTAGATGTTAAAATAAAATATAATTGACGCAGGCGCCCTCTGTTTTCTGTATACTGTGATATGTCTGGGCAATATTTGTTATCTGTAAATGTAAGCACAGGCACGTCCGTTTGAGATGATATATCACTGCGATAGACGAATAGCCTAGATAGATTTTCAAGGTCTCGAAGATTGTCTGTGACATGCGTTTGAGAATTTACCTACGTATGCTTTTTAAGCCGCTTCTTTTCATTCATTTTTCAAGAAACAAACAGCTGTTGCTTTACATCCGTGACATCATGGCAGTATAGA
>CAJHNH020000047.1:891854-901854 GCA_905116865.2 Candidula unifasciata | reverse complement strand
GAATCACTAAAAAACAAATTAATAATACCGTTCAAAGAGAAAACAAAAAATAAATCATTGCTACGGAAAAAAATTTAACTGTCATAATTTTGACATTCAAAATCTGTGTACTTTGATGAATTAGATTTTTCAAATTACACACAAAAATACCTGAGAGTTCAACCAAGAGAGAGTTTTTTTTTTTGCATCTGGGTTGTTAATGTTTCTAGTTGTACAGACTTTCCCGTCAAGTAATTAAAAACATCACATCGGATAAGTATGCATTTCCTTTTTTGAACAGGAAAATGCCAACAGATAACTATGCGTTTCTTTCTTTCTTTCCTTCTTTAATTTTTGAACAGTGTTATTACAAATGACAATTTAATATTGTCTGTCCAAAAGCACTGTGAAGATCAAAATCTGTTCTTGAATTTAAAGAAAACAAAAATAATGTCTGGCTGTCACCCAAAAATAACAGTAAATGGAATAAATTGAAAATGTCACAAACTTTGAATATCTGGGCTCTATAATAAACAGCAATGGAGCTGACAGAGATTAAAAAGAGAATGGCCATAGCAATGCAAAGATTAAACAGCTGTATAAGTCTGTCTTTGAGCACCAGCAAAGAGATCAAAATTAGAATTTTGAGAGCATGCATCTTCCCTTTAGCAACATACGGATGTGAGTCGTGGAATGTCTCCCAGTCCTTAAGAAAGAGTATAGGGGCTTTTGAGCTGAAATGCTATAGAAAGATTTTCAGAATATCTTGGACGAAGAAGAGGAGAAATACTGACATCTTGAAAGATCTGAACATCAAGGAAGATTGAATGAACAGCATCCTGTCTCGGAAGTTGAAATATTTTGGTCATATCAAGCGCCACGACGAATTGGAACAAATAATAGCAGAAGGTATGGTCCCAGGAATAATGGACAGGGGTTAACCAATACGAAGTACATGAGGCGGGAGAGCTGGCGAGAGACCGAGTTTCTTTCAGGCTGACCGTGATGAGAGCGACGTTCTGCAAAGGACCTGCTACATGATGATAATGATGATGTACTACAAATAATTTTTTTTTAAATACTGTACTAAAAGTACCACTTACCCTCACACAGACTCGATCCATTAAGTCTGTAGCCAGTATTGCATTGACATTGGTAACTTCCTACGGTGTTCAGGCACTTACTCATAGCAGGGCACAGTCCACGTTGACGGCACTCGTCGATGTCTATACGGTGGGTGGGAGAAAAAGGGACTTTCATGTACCACTTTATTAATGTTTATCTTCTTCGTCTTTTTCTTCCATTTATTTCTCAATGGGGCATTGACCCTGAACCAACACACGTCAAGCAAAACCAGACTTGGTCATGAGCGCCACAAGGAAATGCTTGGGGAACTCATCCCCTTAAAATTTCAAAGTGGCGGGGAGTAATACGTGAGCAATAACAATAATAACAATAATACTCCTCTTTTTCTTCAGCATTCTGCGCCTTTGAGGTTATTGCTGCAGACATCACCCGCCTTCATTCATCTCTCTGGTTGGCCTTCTTCAGCATTCCGAACCCTTGAGTTTCATTGCTGTAGACATCACCCGCTTCCATTCATCTCTCTCGTTGGCATTCTTCAGCATTCCGAACCCTTGAGTTTCATTGCTGTAGACATCACCCGCTTCCATTCATCTCTCTCGTTGGCATTCTTCAGCATTACGAACCCTTGAGGTTCATTGCTGCAGACATCACCCGCCTTCATTCATCTCTCTGGTTGGCCTTCTTCAGCATTACGAACCCTTGAGGTTCATTGCTGCAGACATCACCCGCCTCCACTCATCTCTATGGCTGGCCTTCTTCAGCATTCCAAACCCTTGAGGTTCATTGCTGCAGACATCACCCGCCTCCATTCATCTCTCTGGTTGGCCTTCTTCAGCATTCCGAACCCTTGAGGTTCATTGCTGATATCACTCACCTCCATTCATCTCTCTGGTTGGCCTTCTTTTCCAGTTGGTATCATCAAGTGTTTGTATGTCTGTTTGGATATTTTCTCTTAGTCGTATTCTTGGTCTGCTCGTGGTCTACGACCATACATGTCCTTCGTGTATACAGTTTTTACCTCTCTGTCATGTGACATTATTTCAATATGCCCCAACCATTTCAGTCTATTAGCTCTCATGATATCAGTGACCAATGGTAATTTAAACAGATTATGAATTTCGTTGTTGCTTTTCCCTCTCCATTCCCCGCTGTTTGCATCTTTGATGAGTCCAAAGATTCGTCGCAAGTAATTTGTAAAAAGTCTTCATTTTTTGTTTCTTTACATTTCAGAGCCATATAAAACGACTGGTCTTATAACATTTTATATATTTTGATCTTGATGTTGTTGCGAAATAGAGACTTTGACTTTAGCAGATGTTGAAGGGCATAGTATACTTTATTTGCAGATTGTATTCTAGATTGCATTTATTCTCTCAGCATGTTGGAGCAGTTGAAGTTTGCACCCAAGTACTTATATGTTTCCGTTCGTTTGATTTTCATATTATCGACTTCTATATGGCCCGAGTTTATAGCCTTTCCCTCTTGTTATTATCTTGTATTCTGTCTTATCTTGACTGATAACTAGTCCCATTTTGTGAGCTGCTTCTTTTAAGAGAATCTGTGTTTTTTACAGTCTCTAGTTCATTTTCTCCAACAATATCAATGTCATCTGCATAACTATATATGCTTTTAATTTCTCCCACAGCACACTCGTGTTTCAATTTCCTTATAGTTTTCTCCAGGGCCAAGTGGAAAAAAAGTGGGGACAGAGAGAGCATAATCTTTGTTGTTGGAAAAGAGTCTGACTTTCTGCCTGTTTATGATTATTATAAGTGTCTTCCATACAGAGCTAGGTCATGGTGATGAGCTTCTTTGGTGTTTCAAAGTCCTTCATAGCCTTCCATAAACTGTTTCTATGTACACAATCTTATGCCTTTTAAAATCCACAAAAACATTATGTACATCTTTTCTATATTCCCAATTTTGCTCTGCTATTTGACCCTAAAATGTATATCTGATTTATTGTTGATCAGTTTTATCAGAAACCCGCTTGATAATCTCCCAATATGTCTTCGACGTAAGGTTTTAGCCTGTTTAGCAGTACCGTTGATAGTATCTTACAGTTTGTAGATAATAATGATGTTAACCTATAATTTTCACATTTATTCTTGTCTCCTTTCTTAAAAATGGGTTTTAATAAAGATACTTTCCACTCATGGTGTGATTTCTCCGTCCTCCAAGTTAATTTTCTTAATTCATCTATCTTTACATGCATGACCACCTTCTTTAAAAAGTTCAGCTGCAATTCCATCAGCACCAGTTGCTTTATTTTTTTAAGGAGTGTTATGATATACACTACTTCTTTAAAACAGGCTCTTCGGTATTTGATACATATGTTAGTATCTCTTCCTGTGGATAAGTATTTAGTGGAGTTTTCCAATTGAACAATTTCAGCAGAGTTTTCCTTCCAACTGTAACATATCTCCTCATTAATTTTTTTCATGTTCCCTTTGTTATCTTTGAAACTATATATTCTATGCAGATGCCCTCGTTTTACAGCCTTCGGTTCTTAAACAACTTTCTAGATTCGTTGTTTTGATGGTTAGCTTCCATATCCACGACAATGTTACTCATTTATTCTCGCTGTTGCTGTCTAACTACTTTTGTAGCTCCTTTACATTCGGTTCTATATTGGGACTGGTTATTGGCTGTCGAACTGCCTAGTTTCGAGAGGTACCCAGTGTTTATCCTGAAGACCGACCAGAGACTTGACAGTCCAACACTCTGCGGAGAAACGCCAGCTCATCCTCATGAGTCGCGAAAGGACGAAAATCACCTGTACAAGCTCGAAAAGTATGGGGGTCTAGTGGCCACTCTGGGGAGAGACGAAGCGTACTCAGTAAATCTTCGCCGTCGAGGTAGGCGCAAGATGTCTTATCTCCACTTCCATGTACAATGTGCTAAAGCAGCTGGGCTGGTGAGAAAACGAGCGTAAACGGTAACTTAACTCTTTGAGTCCCAAGGAACGCATCTTACGTTTAAAGGTTCCTACCTAAAAGCCAAATGAACGCATGGTGCGCTAATTTTATTACTTTTTCACTACCCCCTGGGCCAGTGATGTTAAACCCTCTGGGACTCAAAGAGTTAAACAACTGGGCTGCTGAAAGAGCTTCTAGCTGGCTCTGGACGCAACGGAACGTCGTGGGGGATAGGCTTCGGTAGACTGGTCCGAGTCCCTGAAGGGACACAGCTACTTATCCCTTAAAAGGCCAATGTGTCCGACTGATGTCTGCCAGTGTCACTCTGCCAATTGCCAAAGTAACATGTGTTGGATGAACCAACCGTGAGCTTGTCACTTGGTCGTTAAGGTAACCGACTGGTCTAATAAGCAGCCGCAGCGACAATATATATATTTAACTCCGAAACTCACAGTAACAATTGCATAGTTCCCATTATTAGTGTCCAAGAACATCCGGTAAAGTGCAGCAGGAGAATATCGAGGCCTGGGGGTCATGACCCAGGTCCGCCCGCCCTCTGAAACTGTCTAGGAGTTGATAGGCTGAAACAATTGTTGACGAGGTATCTTCTACTGATAATCGGTGGACTCCTGCTGTACCTAGTCCCCTGTGGAGTTCTTCTTATTGCATGTTGCTAGTATCATTTAGCCATATCTGCCTGGCATGTTTTCTTTTCACTGACAACTACTACTACTACTACTACTACTACTACTACTACTACTACTACTACTACTACTACTACTACTACTACTACTACTACTACTACTAATACTACTACTACTACTACTACTACTACTACTACTACTACTACTACTACTACTACTACTACTAATACTACTAATCATCATCATCATCATGTACCCTGTCAACTGGCGTAGGCGCTTATGCGACTCCACAGATCACGATCCCTTGTTGCCTGGAACAGCTCTCTTGATGATATCCCTCCATGCCATTGTTTCAGCCCATCAAGCATCATCTCTCTTGGTCTGCCTCTACCCCTTTTCCCACTGATCTTTCTAATTGTCACGATGTTCTCCAATGTCTCTCTTCTCATTATGTGGCCAAAGAACATTATTATTGTTCTTCATGTTGTATGTTGCTAGTATCATTTAGCCATATCTGCCTGGCATGTTTTCTTTTCACTGACTACTACTACTACTACTACTACTACTACTACTACTACTACTACTACTACTACTACTACTGTTACTACTACTACTACTACTACTACTAACATAAATAATAATCATGTAAAGTAATCTAAATGACACTCTTCCACAACTTTATGTATATTGTGTATATAGAGCTATGCCTACTTTAGTCGGCGGGTGATGTGGTCAACATCACACTGGCCGCCTTTACTTCCCAGGGTTTTATCCGGTATCCATGTGAGGCTGGGTTGCCCTGGGAGCCAAGATCCTTTCTGAAAAATGTCCGGGACCTGAACCCACTATCTTCGGACCCACAGGGGAGATCTAACCGCTACACCACGGTGGTTCCCATTATTACTATTATTATTATTACTATTACTATTATTACTATTACTTGTTGCGTATCCTTTACAGGACGTTGCAGAACCAATCCTAACAGCCCCTGGCTGTTGTGTGGTTTCTCTAGGCAAAATTACGTCCAGTAGTTTGCCATTGCTTCCTGGACGGTCGGCTTTCTTGATACCACTGTCGAAACCAACGAAAGGCGCATTGCCCGCAGCTGGGATCGAACCCGGCATCCCGGCATTACGAAGCGAAGTGTTCGCATCGACTTAGCCACAGAGCCGACATTACTATTATTATTATTATTACTATTACTATTACAATTATATTATTATTATTATTATTATTATTATTATTATTATTATTATTATCATTATCATTATTATTATTTTTACTACTATTATGTGATGAATGGTAAAAAAATGTTATATTATATTTGAAATAACATTAAATTTGTAAACAAAATCAATAATATTTGGAGATAAAAATATGTCATAAATAAAAAAAAAATTATAATTAAAATAACATTACATTTATAAACAAAAACTTGAAAGAAGAACTTTTGCACATTGTTGAATAGGGGAGGGGTTCAATAGGGGAGTGGTTGGGCAGGGAAAGGGGCGTGCACTTGACCTCTTGCAAATTTTCTAGAGTAGTTTCGGTACCTCTCCCCCTCCACCTTGATTGACCTTCATGGCAGAATGAGTTTTGAGGATGGGGTGTCTAATTCCAAGACCTACTTAACCAATTTTGTAAAAATTATTTTTGTTTTTCTTGTTTAAATAATTATTCGATATTCGCCCAAAAAGTCAATATTCGTCCCTCCTTTGACGTAGCCGGCGAGTGATCAGACGAGGAGAAAGAAAATGATAAGCCGGTCCGATCAATCATGAATATTGGAGTTTCGCTGCATATCATTCAACCAACCATCTAGTCACCAACAGAATATCAGTCACCACTCTTCTTATTGTTTAAAAAAAAAATCTTGTTTAGCTTTCACCGGCTATCAGTCCTGCGAAAACGTTTGGTTGTTCGTTCACTTCTGGACTGATCTTGTTCCAGAAGTTAAGTGTTGCAACACACCCGTTTTACAAATCTGGCTTATTTGTATGTAATCTGTTGCAGGAGGCTTTTGGTCTCTTATTTGTCTCTCCATTAGTGCCCAGAACCCAGACGGCGAGGGTCAACAATGAACCATCATTTCACTAATGATCGTACCGTTAATGTCTTGGTAGAGGGAGTTGAATGGTATGATAAAATCACTAATGTTGAGCTTTGGAAGAGAACTAAATATGTTTTAGTGGGCCAAGATATGAAGAAACGACGCTGGCGTTACAAAGGACACACGTGGAGAAAACCTTAGAACATGTCTAGAATGTCTCTGCGCTGGAACCCATTGGGCTACAGAAATATTGGTAGACCAAAATATACACTGATGAGGGAGCTAGAGAGTGGAGTTAACAAAAGATAGGAAGCACAAAGGGTCAGCTGCATGCAATAGCATAGCATAGGATAGAACGATCTAATGTGAATTGGCTGAGGACCAATGCTCCATTGGGGGATAAAAGAAGAAGAAGAAGAAGAAGAAGAAGAAGAAGAAGAAGAAGAAGAAGAAGAAGAAGAAGAAGAAGAAGAAGAACAAGAACAAGAACAAGAACAAGAAGAACAAGAAAAACAAGAAGAACAAGAACAAGAAGAAGAACAAGAACAAGAAGAAGATGATCATAAAGAAGACCAAAAAGAAGAACAAGAAGAAAAACAAGAAGAACAAGAACAAGAAGAAGAACAAAAAGAAGAAGAACAAGAAGAAGAAGAAATGTTTTGTTAGACTCACCTTCACAGAAGAAATACTTTGAGTACAGGCAGCAGGTATCCATGAGATAATGTATGTCAGATATAGAGTCAGCTCTTCTACTTGTCATCATGACGGGTCTACAAATAAAAGACACAGAGTCACACTCTGTAATGCCCTCTCCTCCGCCGATTTTGTTTGGTTCATCATACCACCAGAGCGATGAGCTGACCTCTTCCTTCTCCCAAAAGTAATCTATGTCTAAAAATTAAAAGGGGTTGGGGGGGGGGGGAGATAAGATAAAAGCATGCATTTAAAATATACAATAACAAAAACGATATCAGCAAAATTAACAATAAATCTTTAGGTTCTTCTTCTTCTTCCTCTTCGTGTTCACCTGTTGTATATCAGTGAAAAGCTCTGGCTGTTCATCCACTTCTGGACTGCAGTCCTGTTCCAGAACCATCCGTTTGACAGATCCTAATAATCTTTGGGTTCCAGACAGTTGTTATTTAACATTATTCTATTCTATTCTCCTCCCACTCGTTCTTCTTCTTCTTCTTCTTCTTCTTCTTCTTCTTCTTCTTCTTCTTCTTCTTCTTCTTCTTCTTCTTCTTCTTCTTCTTCTTCTTCTTCTTCTTCTTCTTCTTCTTCTTCTTCTTCTTCTTCTTCTTTTTCTTCTTCTTTCTTTTCTTCTTCTTCTTCTTCTTCTTCTTCTTCTTCTTCTTCTTCTTCTTCTTCTTCTTCTTCTTCTTCTTCTTCTTCTTCTTCTTCTTTTTCTTCTTCTTCTTCTTCTTCCTTCTTTTTCTTGTTACCGTTCACCGGCTACAAACTTCAGCAGAACTGTCTGGCTGTTCGTCCACTTCAGGACTTAAGTCAAGTTCCAGAATTTCAGCTTTGCGTGCATTTCAGTTTTCATTTGTGGCTTTTTTTTAATGCAAACTGTTGGTTCCTCGCCTCTCAGGCAAATGCACTCTGACTTCTAAGAAAACACCACCAGTCAGTGGACTCTTCTCCTACCTCACGCTCGTCTGTTCTTCCCCCAATACACATTAGTGAAGTTAGCATCCTTTGGATATTTTCTCCAGGAATGCCGGTGTGTTGGGAGATGAGCAGGCAGATGGACTGGTCGGTTCTGCCCCACTTGGTGGTGAACTGATGTATGACAAGCTAGATGTTATGAGGGCCCTTTGGGAGCGAGTGAACTGTGCCGAGGCACAGATGGATCATTTCGGTCTGAGGAGAATGGCACTGCGAGGAGTTACAAGAGGATCTGGCTGACGCTCGACACTCAGGGAAAAGACGAGACGGACATACAATCAGACAGCTACTGGTACCATCGGAATTTTAACTCTTAATTCTTAAGTCAACATTCTACACATTCGGGTCCCAGAGGGACAATCAAGGAGATAGTAAAGTCTAGTAGATGACCCTTGTTCACGCTTTCATGCTTATTAGGCATAGAGGGCTAGACCTACACATACAACAATCGGTACTCGGCGGGTAATGTGGTCAGCATCACGCCAGCCGTCTTTACTTCCCATGAACGTACCTGGTACCCACTGAAGGCTAAGTCGACCTGCGAGCCAACGTCATTTCTGAAAAATGCCTGGCTCCGCAGGACCCGAACCCACCATCTTCCCATCCGCATCCCCGCGTCTGGCCTCTACATCACAGCGGCTCTCAGACAAGAAAATAGGTCAACTAAAATAAATATGTCATCATATACCGGAACCGCCAATAGCATTAATTTGTCTAAATACCTACTTACAGTGCAAGCGGTAGTCGTGTCTGTCCAAAGCTTTATTTCGCGTCTTTTGTCAATTGCTTCTAACACAGAGATAGGTTCTTTTCAGCTAATTCACCTTATCTCGACGGTTGCTAGATGTGATAGGGAATTTCTAGGGACTTGCCGGAAGATCCTATGGCGTGCTGGAGGGGGAGGGGGAGGGTGGGGGTAAAGATAGTTTAAGGCGTTGTTCATTCTCAGCAGTAACCCTAGAACACTAGAATTGCTATTTTCGAGGTTTGTCATGTACTGGTCGCTTTCAGCGTGTTCATCGTTAATTGCGTCATCATTTCTCGTGTATGGTCCTTTGGTTCGTTCGTCGCCATCATTGTGCCCTGTTTTCTTACTTCGTGACTTCGCCTTGAATTTCCCTGACCTTTCAGCATTTCTGCATTTAACCCTAACACTAACCGGCAAGTATGCATGCATGGGAACAGTCCAACTGTTTAAGGTCAGCCCAAGAGAAACACCGGTTCAAGCTGAACTTTGCGGATCTCCAAGTCAATTACAGAATACAGCGAAGCTCATAATAGATACGAAATTGTAGACAAAGATAATCTTTTTCGGGCGAAAGAAAGTAGGGTACACGTAACGTTAGTCTCCACTCGCCCCGCCCATATACATACTATTTCACTTCTGATCAGTAGTTCCTGAACCTGTCACCTTGGCACCAGGTTACCGGGGTGTTCCGCAATGCCGTTGATATCGCATGTTGCATATTTTAAGCACGCCAGCGCTTTTAAAATTTTAAAAACATGGAGAAACAAATAAAACCCCCCTAGATAGTTTTACAACCTATGTCACAGGCATTCTCTTTCTCTGAAACAAAAAAAACGTAAATGCAAAACAACGCAGAAAAAAACAACAACAACAGAGCAGTACAAAAAGTCGACCAGCCCAACAA
>CAJHNH020000047.1:874354-884354 GCA_905116865.2 Candidula unifasciata | reverse complement strand
GAAATGTCAATGTTACAGTAAGTCAAGGTCACTTTTCCACGCCTTCATGCTATATGGCATATAGGGCTAGACCTATATTTTTATAGACCAAACGGTACAAGATGTGTGATGTGCTCAGCATCACACTGGCAGCCTTTACTTCCCGGGACTGCACCCCGGTACCCACTCAAGGCTGGGTCGATCTGGGATTTAAGGTCATTTTTGAAAAAAAGTCCGGCTCCGCCAGGGAGCGAACCCACGAACTTCCAATCCGCACGCGAGAGTCTAGCCGCTACGCCAAGGCGACTCCCAACATTACAGAACACTGAGCCAAAAACAGTACAATTTCATTCTAAATACATTACTGTACCGTTGAAAGAACGATGCTTCCTATACAGCTATCAAGGGATACAAATGTACACAAAATAGAAGGAAACACTGTAGACTAGATTATGTAGATTACTTAGTATATTCGGGTGTGGAGGGGTGGTGGAGGTTGGTGGGGGCGGGGGGTGGAATTGGCATAAGGCCGACATACGTTGATCTTAGCAGAGTAAAGACGATGGAAGGAGTTAAAAATGAGGAGCTGGACAGCAAAGGTCTGGCTGGAAAATCATGTGTAGCGAGAAGAAGAAGAAGAGTAACACATACATTTTAATGTGAAGTTAGAAAAATTATGGGTTACTGTAATCTTGTAAATAATAACATAATTGTTGAAAATAAAAGAGTCATTGTTGAAAATTGATTTTTAATTGAATAATTTAATCGATAGCATGTTATTATGGCTAAATCGCAGATAATATAACACATAAATTTGAAAAAAAAATGTTTTAATAAGGACGTAAAATAATTAATTAATCAAATAAGGATATATATTTAGGTCTTTCAGTCCCACACAACGTACCATGTATGATCGACTACTATCTATATGTACCGTGCCGCGCTTGTTGCCAATCCTTGCATGCTACAGAAACGCGACTGGTGGTTTTGATCATGGGATTTAAAAATTATGTTTTACAGAACCTACACATTTCCTGCATCTATAAAAATGTGCATGATGCACTGCATCTTTGTTTTATTATTTGGGGATCTTGTTCTCTTTAGGAATCTGCTATGAAATTATCTAAGACTGAAATAGTGAAAAACTGTGCTCACTTCCATTGGAGTCAATCTGATTATGTATGGATATTATTTCTGTTCTTCTGCACTGTCCACTTTTGCCATGTAGCCTGTAGTCGATAGAAATATTGCCCGTTTGATCCCAGACAGCCATTATATCAGCGATTGTATCGGATGTTTGGTGCATAGAACAACAGTTTACCGAAAATGTCCGGAACTATAGTACAATAGACAACAACGTAAATCTTACATACGAATATGGAAGTTGCGTGTCCGACAAAATGTACTGTTTTCCGTTGACGTTTTCCAGCACGGTTATTCCAGTTGCGGGATTAAGGATGAGACCTAGAAGGAGAAAATAAGGTGTTATCTTTTAAATCACTAATAATAATGTCAAAACTGTTATCTGTAAGTTACTGCTGTATTTACCTCTTTGCGATCTAGGCGCTGGGTCTTTGAGCCTGAGAATGTAAGGTCGCGTGGATAGTGCTGTCGCCACGGACTGTACTGGTTACAATTTTATTTTTACCTGTGACAGAAAAACTAATCCTTGGCTTTACCGAAAATTCGAACCTGCATCTCGAACACACAAACAACGTTAAGGCCAATTTCATCACCTTGAGACACACTGGGAAGATGTCCATAGTCCATATTTGGTATAAACCAATCAGCGTTTGAGAGCCTGTGTGGCCAACTTTACACTGCACTCCCTTCGGAAAGTGCTAATCTTTCTTTTGCCCACATTCTACTTTGTGGTGCTGAGTCGCGGATTAACAGATTATCAGTTTCCGAGCTAGGGCACGCTCGGTTGCACACTACGCCTTGATGTTGTTGGTCTCAAGTTATCAGTGACTCTTTTAATCCATTTTCTTCATTTTCTTCATGGTCGTTTCTACTTTCATGTTGCACGCTTTCATTGCTGACATCATCGATTCCTTCTCAATTAATGGCCAAACCATTTCAGTCTTTGATTTCCAATAAATGTAATTATAAGTGTTGTTCTTGAAATTTCTTGGTTTCTCTCATAATCTCTTCTAGTTTTCTTTACTGTCTTCCATAAACATCTCATTTCGCAGGTGGTCAGTTTTATTTCATGTTTTGTAGCCAATGTCCAAGTCTGACACCAGATGAAGACTTCTTCTTCTCTTCCACCATTTACCTCTGCGAGGTGTTGGGTGGAGATGCAAGGATTGTTTGTGCGCTTTTTTTCCAGTGCATTGTACAAGTTGGTGTTCATTTCTGTTAGGTTACTTCTGATTGTGTTGCTCCATCTCTTGCGTGGTCTTTCTTTTGCTCTGTGTTCATTATATTTCTTCAGCGTGGCTCTCTGTGGCAGTTAGTACCAGGGCATTCTCGTCAGATGGCCAAACCACCTCACGTGTTGTTCTTTAATGAATTGTATGACTGGATCTGTCGTAGTCTTCTTCTAATTTCTTCATTCCTGATTTCATCACTTCTTGTGACACCGGCAGCTCTACTAAGACATCTTATCTCTGTTGTTATGATCTTTCCCTCATTAGTTGTAGTAAGGTATGAAGACTGCAGATATAATTTGTCTTTTTTTTTTTTTTTTTGATAGCCGATGGTTTTCAAATTGAAGTCAGTTGCTACGTGACGTGTAATAATTTAATTCATATTCTGTCTCCTCGTGCTGATTCCTTGGCCCATATTGGGGGGGGAGGGGCGAGGAGGAGGGGGGGGGGGGTGAATGGACCCGTTTACCCTTCTCCCTGATGGACATGTAGTAAAAGCAAATAATCAAGAGCTTGCTGACAATGGACGATGAGTACAATAGTGATGATTGGGATGATAATGATGGTGATTATAATGACGATGATAATGATGATGATAAGAAGGAGGATGATGATGAAGACGATGACGATAACGATAATAGTAATGATGGTGGTTGTGATGCTGATGACGAGGATGATGATGGTCAGTAGTCCTGATGATGATGAGGAGGATGATGAGGCAATGATGACAGTTGTGACTCTAATGATAACTGACAGTGGTGAGTCGAAATTAAACACTTGCACGCATCAAACTTTACCTGTGTTTAAAAGAAAAAGGAAAGTTTTCGCACGAAATAAAAACAGCAAAAATGAATGAATAAATAACGCCCAATCACTCATGACTGTATTTGTACGCAAGTGAGTTCTTGCACTCATCAATAAACGCTTATATGAGTTGAGTGCTGCAAATAATTCTTGTTTGCTGCCCGCGCCGCTTTTATATGGCCGATTAATCTCACATTTGACACGTGACTGCATTTCTGTTCTTCTTTTACTCTTTCAATTCTAGACTGGCGTGTTACTTCTTCTTCTTCTTCTTCTTCTCCTTCTTCTTCTTCTTCTTCTTCTTCTTCTTCTTCTTCTTCTTCTTCTTCTTCTTCTTCTTCTTCTTCTTCTTCTTCTTCTTCTTCTTCTTCTTCTTCTTCTTCTTCTTCTTCTTCTTCTTCTTCTTCTTCTTCTTCTTCTTCCTTTCCTTCTTCTTCTTCTTCTTCTTCTTCTTCTTCTTCTTCTTCTTCTTCTTCTTCTTCTTCTTCTTCTTCTTCTTCTTCTTCTTCTTCTTCTTCTTTTTCTTCTTCTTCACCTTTTTCTTCGTTTTCTTCTTATTATTATTTTTCTTCTTTTTCTTCTTTTTCTTCTATTTCTTCTTCTTCTTCTTCTTCTTCTTCTTCTTCTTCTTCTTCTTCTTCTTCTTCTTCTTCTTCTTCTTCTTCTTCTTCTTCTTCTTCTTCTTCTTCTTCTTCTTTTTTCTTCTATTTCTTCTTCTTCTTCTTCTTCTTCTTCTTCTTCTTCTTCTCTTCTTCTTCTTTCTTCTTCTTCTTCTTCTTCTTCTTCTTCTTCTTCTTCTTCTTCTTCTTCTTCTTCTTCTTCTTCTTCTTCTTCTTCTTCTTCTTCTTCTTCTTCTTCTTCTTCTTCTTCTTCTTCTTCTTCTTCTTCTTCTTCCTTTTCTTCTTCTTCGTCGTTGTCGTCGTCTGCATATCTTATACTGTTGATGTTACATTCTCCCAAGTTAATTTCCTTCACGTCTTCAGAAATCCCATACTATTTACAATATATAAGAATACCTGTCTTGATTAGTTGGTGCAGACATCCTTCCTTTTCAATTCTTAAAGCAGCGTTGTTTGTCAGTATATGTTCTTAGTCAGACTAATATTTTTCTAATAACTGTGCAGATCTGTGGGCATTTTCATCATGTCGACGTGTCTTGCCCTTTCAAAATCCTTTGTGTAATCAATAAAGCAGAAATGAAGATCTTTATGGTGTGACTAAGCTCACGATGCTAACTGTTCAATGTCTCTGGCTAGTTTGGGACAGCACTAAACATAAAATTACATTAGGCGCATCGGGCATTTGAGAAAAGCACCCATATTTTTTCAGACCATCGGCACTAGGTGGGTAATGTGGTCAGCATTACGCGCGGCAGTCTTTACTTTCCCAGGACATCCATCCTAGTACCCATTTTAGGCTGGGTCGACTTGCGACGCCCCATACCATTATAAAACTCCACGCAGCCAGCAGTGGGTTTCGATCGCAGTACGTTAGAATTACGAGTCTGACTCGCGACGCCTTAGCCACGGATGCAGCTGCATTCTTCTAATGCACTTATCATTTCAATTTTGATGGTGTCTGAAGCTGGAGACTCTTCGCGCTTTATATGGTTAGTCAAGGATATCCCGAACTCCTATCTTCAAAATTGGTGGTCCTTACTTGTTATAAAGAATACCAAATTGTTTCACACCAGAATCATTGTGAAGATTTGTTACATACTCTGATCATGAAACTAACCACTTTCATTTAATTTCAGGAAGAGGTTACTACAGTGTTACATAGAACCTGTTTTGGTGTATAGTAGCGAATATTGCATTGTCAGGGAACAAATTAAGAAGAATTTAGAAGCAACAGAGATGTGGTTTCTGAGACAAAAGTTACGAATACCTTGACTAACTACTAACGATTGCTTGAAAGAAGCTAATGAAAGTAGATCTATATACATAACAATAAGAAACACAGAAACACTGTTCTTTGGCCACATAATGAGAAGAGAGACATTAGAGGATATCGTGACAACTGCAAAGATAAGTGGAAAAAAGGGGTAGAGGCAGACCAAGAGATATGATGCTAGATGGGCTGAAACGATGGCATTGAAGGATATCATCTAGAGAGCTGTTCCAGTCAACCAAGGATCGTGATCTGTGGATACGCATGAGCGCCTATGCCAGTTGGCAGGGCACATGATGATGATTATCATGATCTTCTTCTTCTTCTTCTTCTTCTTCTTCTTCTTCTTCTTCTTCTTCTTCTTCTTCTTCTTTTAATATCTTATCTCTGGTCATTAGGGTGTGATCTTCGTTAGTTTTCAAGAAACACACACAACCCACTGATGGGGGTGGACTTTCATTAGTGAGTTCATATTTTGCATTATTTTGATATTTTGATTAATGTGTTACATTTCAAATTCCTTGCAATTTTCCACTAGCCATGCATCTTTTGCTTCTTAACATAATCTTCTAATTTTTCTATGAATCTCTTGATATTTTTCATGTTTATTTTGTGTAGCTTCTACTCTCTTCCATTAGTTTCAAATGTCTACTGTCATTTTCTACGGCCTGTCAACTTCTGCTGTGGGCTGGATGCTACTGCAGCTTGGCTGGCTGAATGCTCTTTCCAGAACCTCTATGTTTGACTGTTTTTGTTTCCATGAAATATGAGCTATTCTTCTGCATACCCATCTTTCCAGAACCTCTATGTTTGACTGTTTTTGTTTCCATGAAATATGAGCTATTCTTCTGTATACCCATCTTTCCAGAACCTCTATGTTTTTGTTTCCATGAAATATGAGCTATTCTTCTGCATACCCATCTTTCCAGAACCTCTATGTTTTTGTTTCCATGAAATATGAGCTATTCTTCTGCATACCCATCTTTCCAGAACCTCTATGTTTTTGTTTCCATGAAATATGAGCTATTCTTCTGCATACCCATCTTTCCAGAACCTCTATGTTTGACTGTTTTTGTTTCCATGAAATATGAGCTATTCTTCTGTATACCCATCTTTCCAGAACCTCTATGTTTGACTGTTTTTGTTTCCATGAAATATGAGCTATTCTTCTGTATACCCATCTTTTCCAGAACCTCTATGTTTGACTGTTTTTGTTTCCATGAAATATGAGCTATTCTTCTGTATACCCATCTTTCCAGAACCTCTATGTTTGACTGTTTTTGTTTCCATGAAATATGAGCTATTCTTCTGTATACCCATCTTTCCAGAACCTCTATGTTTGACTGTTTTTGTTTCCATGAAATATGAGCTATTCTTCTGCATACCCATCTTTCCAGAACCTTTATGTTTGACTGTTTTTGTTTCCATGAAATATGAGCTATTCTTCTGCATACCCATCTTTCCAGAACCTCTATGTTTGACTGTTTTTGTTTCCATGAAATATGAGCTATTCTTCTGCATACCCATCTTTCCAGAACCTCTATGTTTGACTGTTTTTGTTTCCATGAAATATGAGCTATTCTTCTGTATACCCATCTTTCCAGAACCTCTATGTTTGACTGTTTTTGTTTCCATGAAATATGAGCTATTCTTCTGTATACCCATCTTTCCAGAACCTCTATGTTTGACTGTTTTTGTTTCCATGAAATATGAGCTATTCTTCTGTATACCCATCTTTCCAGAGACTCAATTCGATTTGATTTTCTAGTTATTTGTTCACTGTCCACGTTTTTGCACCGTATGGCAGGATTAGATCTAAATAACATTTGACGATTCTCATTTTGTCTTCATGTTGTCTAATTTTCCCCTGTGCTCATAGTCCTAACATTCCATTCCCTGCACACGGGGTGAGACATGATTCGATGGCAAAGACTGTACTTCAAGGAACACTGGGGGTAGAGAAAAGCAAAGAAGAACTTGGAATGACAGCATTAAGAAATGGACAGGACCAAGTTATCATACACCTGTTCAACAAGCGGAAGACAGAGAAAGTTGGTGAGTTTTGTGTATTAGTGCTTCCGTCCATACACCTTCTTGACCGCAACAGAAAAGTGTTATGTTATGTTATATGCTATGTCCCTATGTTTAAAATATTTAAAGTTTGCACAGTTGCTTGCCGATGACAAAATATTACTTAAACTCCCTATACATTATGTGGCAGCTACTTCGCAGTAACAAGTTCTATGGAGGGGAAAGGGGGAAAGGGGGTGGGGGTTAAATGGATGAAAAACCAACAGAAACACACAAAGCTGTGAACAGAAATAGCGTGTGCAGTCACGACTGGTTTATGAAACATGTTTGCGCGGGTTACCGTAGATAAGACCACGTTATGCGCCGACAATTTTCGGGAAAATGACAACAAACCTTGCAAACCCTCTTGGCTGGGTCAACTTTAGTCCACCATGTCGGCAACTTTAGTTCCTCGGCGACAAATACTTGTTTCTATACAATTCTTTAAAAATATACTATAACTTTGCCCGGGAAAGGATTATATTTTGTGTAGTACATATCAACAAGTGCCTTTACTGGCGGCAGTGGTATAAAAATCAGTGAACAAATCTTGTGGCTTGAACCTCCAGCTACCGGTTTCTTCATGTAGATGTGTTTTAGTGTGGGAGAAGTGTGTCGGTGTTTTGCATTCCACATTTTGCGAACGGGTAATTACCTTTTTGTTTACGCCAGCTGAGGGAATTATTGTCTGCCCAGTTCGCGCCACACTGATACGTTTTCCTGAATTAACTTTACGTGGTTCCAAAAACGGGAATACCAAAGATTATACACACACAGGATTCTGTTATTTGTGTGTGAATTCGTTTTTGGCGAAGTTACTTTTTTGAATAACGTGACTACAAGCAGGACTTAGCTGTTCTTGTTCGCGACAGGTCGAGTTTGTCTTTCTCGGTAAGTACTGTTCTTGTTTTGCATGTTTCACAATATGTAATGGAAAGGTATGCATTAGAACTGTATCACTGCATGACTTTGTTTTTTTACCTCCTCCTCCTTCTCCTCCTTCTCCCCCTCCTCCTCGTCTTCTTCTTCTGTGTTTTGTGCCTAGGTAAAAATAAACACGTTTTCCTCAGAGTATTTTCGTGTTTCTTAACCTTTTAAAAAATATTGTTACAAACACTATACCGATTAGAATTGTCATTAACTGCCTTATCGGCTGTCTATCATGTTACTCCGCATCTTGCGATCTCCAACATGTTTCAGTTCTTGTCGACACAATTCAGTGTTGTGACAGATAACTGTCAAGAATTGTCCTGTTTGTTGTTTTCCCCAAAACTCGCTTTCCTTGAATAAATTCAGTTGTCACAATGACTATTTGTTTTTGTTTTTCTTAAATTGGCTGCCTTTTTCCCTACCATTTGTGATAGGTAACGTCGCATTATTTGCTTCTGCCTTTCTAGCACCCAATGGAGCATAGGCTCTCAACCAACTCACGCCAAGTCGTTCTATCCTTCACTTTCACATCCAGCTCTCCGCATGTTCTCCTCATCTTTCTAACTTCATTCTCCAGCCAGCTCCATTCTTGTTTTTTGGCCTTCCTTTATTCCTATGCCCATGTGGGCTCCAATGCAAAGACATTCTAGTTATACTGTTCTCTGGTTTACTCAATGTATGTCTTATCCAACGCCAACGTCTTTTCCTCACCTCTTGGTTCACTGGAACTTGCCTAATTCTCTTCCAAAGCACAACATTAGTGATTCTATCATCCCATTTAATTCCGTCTATTCTGCACAGGCACCAGTTAATGAATGTCTGTAGTTTATTAGTAATTGCCTTAGTTGTTCTCCATGTTTTCGCGACATACAAAAGTACTGATTTCACATTAGAGTTAAATATAGACTCTTTTAAAACATCTAGGTCACTTATTTTGGCTGTCTACGTCATTGTAAGCCACACCCTCGCTAAACAAGTCATAATTTGCTTAGCTTGTTTCGAATTGTCCAGTGTTTTTCAAAGTATAACTTGTTAACTTGTTTGTCACTCAATGTAGGTGCTAGTAGGAGCGGAGCTATTGTAGGCTAGTTGTGGAACACTATATAGATTGTTCTGGATACAGTATACCTAGTTTGGCCTGGGTACAATATAGACTAGTATGCATATAATATAGAGCGGTTTGGGTATAATACAGATTAGCCTGGTTACAATAAAGATGTGTTTGGTTACAATACAAATTTGTATGAGTAGATATTAGATAGTCTGTGTACAATACATATCGGTCTGGGTACAATATATATGGGTTTGAGTACAATATAGAATAATATTATATTAGATTTATATGTGTACAATATAGATTGTTATTGGTACAAAATATATTGGTCTATGTACAATAAAAATGGGTTTGGGTACAGCAATGATTGGTCTGGATAATGGATAGATTGGTCTGGGTACATATTAGACCTGTTTGTGTACAATATAGATGGGTAAGGGCACAACGCATATGAGTCTGTGTACAATATAGATTGGTAAGGGCACAACGCATATGAGTCTGTGTACAATATAGATGGGTAAGGGCACAACGCATATGAGTCTGTGTACAATATAGATGGGTAAGGGCACAACGCATATGAGTCTGTGTACAGTATAGATTGGTATGGAGATTGGTCGATACACAATATAGGATTGGTCTGGGTGGGACGCGTGGGATATTTACAAGTCAATAACTTGTACTAATGCCTTCAATTAGTTGTCATGTGTCTCCCTCATGACAACACATCTGTGACCTATGTGACCCTCGTGACAACACATAAGTCACCCACATGACCCTCGTGACAACAAATAATCACCTATATGACCCTCGTGACAACACATCTGTGACCCATATGACCCTCGTGACAACACATAAGTCACCCATATGACCCTCGTGACAAAACATAAGTCACCTATATGAC
>CAJHNH020000047.1:819354-871854 GCA_905116865.2 Candidula unifasciata | reverse complement strand
CTGCTGCCACTAGCTCCAAAATTATTGAAGCGGGAGAGCACGACGGATGGACAACAAGAGTGACAGGGCTGCCTGCTTGCCCAGCAAACTTTGACACGTGCCTTTACTGGCTCTGAATGTTCCATTGATTTTTTGTAATTGCACATTATAGTAGTTTCTCGATCAAATAAGAAAACTGGGAAAAAAAAAAAAATTGTACGATGTGTATC
The DNA here is from genome assembly GCA_905116865.2 of Candidula unifasciata. Classification (NCBI taxonomy): domain Eukaryota; kingdom Metazoa; phylum Mollusca; class Gastropoda; order Stylommatophora; family Geomitridae; genus Candidula; species Candidula unifasciata. The sequence goes on along the minus strand of CAJHNH020000047.1, from coordinate 871,645 downwards.
GTTAAAATCGCCCCGCACCCCTTTCCCCCTCCCTTTCAGTTAAATTATGGACTTTTAAGATGCTTTTGCCAATAACGACAAACCCATTGTAATGCAGATAGTTTCTTTTATTGAACTAGAAGAACGTTTATTTAAGTATGCCCATGTTTTGGCAAAATCGTCTGTATGGGTTTTAGTTTTGAAAGACAGTTTCATTACACACACATTGGACAGTTGTGTAGATGTATTTTTACTGTCCTATGCTATCTGCCCAGTCTGCCTCTGCTCCGTCACATTACCTTGAAGCAACATTAACATGTTAGGTATAGGGTACGGTTTGCCGAAGAGGACCCGTCATAACAATTTAATTCTAAAGGGCTCCAAAAAGAGTCCCTGCAAGTCCGAAAGGTTGGGAACCCCTGACGTCAAGGATTGTTTTCTTGTGTGGGCGCGCAAGCGCTTGTGTTTATGTGTGTGAGTGTGGTTGTGGTATGTATTGTGTATGTGCGTGCGTCCGTGTGTGTGTATATATATGTGTGTGTGTGGTGTGTGTAGAGGGAAGAGAGGTGGGGGGGGGGATAGAGAGTCCAATATTTTTGACATGACGTGCAGATAAGCTTGTGCTAGCAAAACTGGGTCAGTTTGCACTGTGTTGACAGGCTTGTGTCGTGAGGTCAGAGGTTACAGTGGGGGTTGTCCCTGCATATAGAAATAATCTAAGGAATTTCAGGAGTGTTTGCTTGGTACTCTGTATTTACTAAGAATTATTATTTTCTTCTTCTTCTTCTTCTTCTTCTTCTTCTTCTTCTTCTTCTTCTTCTTCTTCTTCTTCTTCTTCTTCTTCTTCTTCTTCTTCTTCTTCTTCTTCTTCTTCTTCTTCTGTTGCAGCGGCTTTTTTCTTCTTCTACCGTTTTCTTCCCTTCTTCTTTCTTCTTCTTTCTTCTTCATCTTCTCCTACTCCTCCTCCCTTTCTTCTTCTATTCTTCTTCTTTTTCTTCTTTTTCTTCTTCTTCTTTTACTGTTTCTTTCATCTTCATCTTCTCCACCTCCTCTCATTCTTCTACTTCTTCTTCCCATCCTGCTCCTTTTCCTTTCCCTTCTTCAACATTCACAACCTTATGCTGAATCTGGTTCTATACAAGTAAAAGTCAAAAGGACATTATACACGCCAGCCTGTAGCACATTGAGTAAAGGATGCTAGACACAAGGTCAAGGCTAGGCGGCACTGCGATCAGGACAGTGCCCCTCTTGTGGATTCCGGGGCCTCCCAGTTGCGAGGTTGGGGTAGAACAGGCCTAACAGTAAAGTATTGTAAAGGACTCTTGTCCACACCTGCAGGCCTATTGGGCGTACAGAAGACTTTACCTGGTACCAATGTTAGGCTGGGTCGACCCTTTTTTTTTAAAGGTCCCGCTGCCTAATAGGCCCACCTTTCCCTAGAATAGCATTTCGTTAAATTAAGGTGACGTATTAGGAATTTTTTTTAACGGATGTTTTTGCCGAAAACTGCAGATATCGTAGCCTTTCGAGCCAACAGCAGTTTTAAGGCCCAAGACAAAAGAAGAAAAAGGAGAAGAAGAAAAAGAAGAAGAAGAAGAAGAAGAAGAAGAAGAAGAAGAAGAAGAAGAAGAAGAAGAAGAAGAAGAAGAAGAAGAAGAAGAAAAGAAGTAGAAGAAGCAGAAGAAGCAGAAGAAGAAAAAGAAAAGAAGTAGAAGAAGCAGAAAAGAAGAAGAAGAAGAAGAAGAAGAAGAAGAAGAAGAAGAAGAAGAAGAAGAAGAAGAAGACACAGAAGAAGAAGAAGACACAGAAGAAGAAGAAGAAGAAGAAGAAGAAGAAGAAGAAGAAGAAGAAGAAGAAGAAGAAGAAGAAGAAGAAGAAGAAGAAGAAGAAGAAGAAGAAGAAAAAGACACAGAAGGAAAAGAAGAAGAAGAAGAAGAAGAAGAAGAAGAAAAAGAAGAAGAAGAAGAAGAAGAAGAAGAAGAAGAAGAAGAAGAAGAAGAAGTAGAAGAAGAAGAAGAAGAAGAAGAAGAAGAAGAAGAAGAAGAAGAGAAGAAGAAGAAGAAGAAGAAGAAGAAGAAGAAGAAGAAGAAGAAGAAGAAGAAGAAGAAGAAGTAGGAGAAGGAAAAGAAGAAGAATAAGAAGAAAAAGAAGAAAATGAAAAAGAGTGTTCTGTGTGTTCGGCTGTCTTCTACAACCGCTGTATCTACAATGTTTATGTTCTCAGTGACTTGCTATAACGATCGTGTCATCACATGATAAAGTTATTTATACTCTGGCCACCAAGAGCGCTTTTCTGGCATATCTTCCATAGATAATGTAAATATCCCCCCCCCCCCCCTGTGGGGCTCGCGGCCTCTACTGTTAAGTGTATGTATGAGTGTGTGTGCGTGGTGGGGGTTGTTGGGGGGGGGGTGGTTGTAGTGCTAGCATACACCTAATAAACTACAGCTTAGAGACTTCAATTATACAGTGACCTTAACAGTTCCCCCCCTCCCCCCCCCCCCCCCCCCCGTATGCAATTTTCTTGTATTACATTTAAATTGTAATTATCAATGTTGCGATATTCATAGCAAGCCGGCAGTGGATTTAATTTCGCCGCAACAAGTACAGTGAGATAAAAACAGGCTGAAATGGTTTGTCCACTTAGACAGAAGGCCTTCTGATGCTATACCATACAAGGCACATACCAAAATAGGAAAGGGACGTAGAGCAAGAGGTAGACCAAGAACAAAATGGAAATATAACATCAGAGAAACTCTACATCACCACGAGGTGTCTATGATTGAAGCAGCCCTAGAGCATGAAGCAGCTCCTTGTTTCTCTCTCGACACCTGAAGCGGTAAAAGAGGACGTCAAGAAGAAAAAGAAGAATTGTTCTTTAAATTGAGCTTTTTAAATGATTAAATAATATAACTTCTGTGATTTTGCAAACTAATTCTTCATTTTTTTTTAAACTAAAAATTAAACGACAATAATCACTCAACAAAATAAAACAAAACACAAAAACAATGTCCCTCTACGAACAGGACACTGTGGGCTCAACTACCACATGCATTAAATAAATATTGTACAGTGCCTGTCAAACAGGACTACAAACACCTCAATACATTCTGCAGACCTGCCCACTCTACCTACAACTTCAAATAGACACCTGGCCTCAAGAGCAAAGTGTGTAGATCAAGCTATGGGGAACCATGAAGGACATGCTACCAACATGCGAGTTCATAGAGGCAACCCGCCTGATGGCCTGATCTGAGCATACAAACCCGAACGCAAAGAAGCAAAAGAAGTAACGACAATATATTTCAGTTATCTATATATTTAAAAGAGGTATATATTTTACAGTTGTTATTAATAATAAAATATATTGTAAGGAACATAAGCATTTCATGATATGGATCATGGAAATATGTTGTCGTTTAAATTTTAAAACAGAAAAAACAATGTGTGTTAGAAAATAATAAAATTATATAATCCTCTGTAAGGATCTACGTCAGTCACAACAAAACATAACAGAAAATAAGAAACCATGGAAATGAGGTGTCTGAGAAAGGCTGTAGGAGTGACCAGAAGAGATAAAATCAGGAATGAGGTCATACGAGATATAGACGGCATAAAACCAATTCTAAATTACATAAAAAGACAATAAATCAAATGTGACGTAGAGCAAGAGGTAGAGCAAAAAGCTGACCAAGAACAAAATGGAAGGATAACATCAAAGAAACTCTCCAGCACCATGATGTGTCTATGGTCGAAGCAGCCTGAGTAGCCCGAAGCAGGAGCTTGTATCTCCCTCGACACCCGAAGCGGTAAAAGAGGAGGTAAAGAAGAAGAAAATAGGGTTCTACAAAAAGAAGATTGCATTTAAATTTTTTAAAGAGATAATTGCATTTTTTAAAGAAAGAAAAAAGAAGGTACTTTATCGAGGATGCTGCTGATTGTGATGTCTCAATCCAGCACTGGCTGTGTGGCATATATGTAATCATTCCATTACTGGGCTACACGAAAACATAAATGTCTGTACATTGTTGGTTTTTTATTTTTTATTTTTTTATTTTAATAATTTTTATGTGACACGATGTTTTGCCGTTGTGCGCAGGTGCATATGTCTGAGATAAGAAGCTACACATAAGGTCTGTTTTTTCGGGAGGGGGAAAAAGGGGGGGGGGAGTGGGGGGGGGGGGGTCGTAAACGCAGTGTCGGTCGACCTTCTTCTGTTAATCTTTTCGCGCATGGTAAAATAATAAGAATGGATTTCCCTTTGAGGTGTCTGAATGAATCAAGCTTGAACTGTAACAGTTTAGGCTTCTGCTTCTGCTGATGCAGCTACTGCTAATAATTACCGAAGTACAAACGCTTCTGTCACCACTATGTATACTATTATCAGTGGCAATATTGTATCCGATTTCTTTTTCTCTCGTTCGTCCATCACAAGTGATGAGGACCATCAGTGTTGCCACTTTCTTTGACAAAAGACATCCAAAACAGAGTCAAAAAATATCTAAAAACATCTAAATTTGCGTCGAAAACATTTAGAAAAAACATCTAAATTGAAAGAGTCACAAATTACTTAGCAATTGATAGGACTTACCCTATAGAATCATGTCCTCATCTTTATTGAAGTCTGCCTTACAAGATCCACAGGATAAACTTAGCTTGGACGATGAAGTTGAAGCTTCAGATCAAAAATGACTCTGGTATGCTTTAGCTGTTCCAGTTTCTTTTAATACCCAATCAGGGAGCTGATAAGTGGAACAGCCTTTTGTTATTGTCAAGATAGCATTTAAGAGGTCAAATTTCATCCTTTCTTAGGTTAGATTTGATAAATTCACTGCAAATGAAAAACTTCTAGAAAGACATTTACCATCTAAACGTCAAAAACGCCGTCTAAATGCAAGGGGAAACATCTAAATCTGGATGTAAAACATCAAAAATGGCAACACTAAGGACTACTCTTCCTTTGATCCGTCATGAAACTGCATTTAAATTGTTGATGAGTCCGGGGGTGACTTGTAAGTCCAATACGTGCCCGGAAGAGTCTAGGTAAAGGTGAAGTCGGGAGTTGTGAACCAACGTCATTGCAAACGGTTATAAACCAGAAGTACTCTGCCATCAGTACAGACAGCTAATAGGAAACTGTCCGCCTGTGTCGCCTTCCGCACGCATCTCCGTAGCTACAGCGACGTTCGTCCATTTACCCCAAAGTGTTAACTCTGGTACCCATTACCTAGAGGCTGGGTAAACCCTGGGAACCATCCGGTTTCGAACACCAGCCGTGGGCTGCAGCGAGTGGCAGCTGGATTTGAAAGCGAGTCTCCTATCGACTGCGCTAACGCGGGCCTCAACAACTCCAGGACCATGAGGGCGGGGCACAGTGTCTGTAAAACAAAGAACCTGTTTGACGGTTCTTTCTGGTCTGTCTTTGTTGTTCAGCTGCCCTTGTGAACGAACAATTGACTAGTGCGATGAATTGGATTAAAGTGAGGAAGAGTTGCGCAAATTCATTTTACTACTTTATTGAAGCGTATACTTTTTGGACATAAGAAGGAAAATGATAACAGGTAGAATATGTGAATATTACAGATGAATGTGTGATCATTTTGAGCTGTTATGCCATAAAAAGATTCTCAGAATACTGCGGACAAAGAAAAGAAGAAATACTGACATTTTAAAAGATCTGAACATCAAGGAAGATTGGCTAATAAACAGCATCTTGTCTCCGAAGCTGAAATATTTTGGTCATATCAAAAATAATGGCAGAAGGCATGGTATCATGAGGGAAAGGCAGGGGCCGACAAACACGAAGATGAGCACAAGATATGTGAATCCTTGAGTATGAATGCACGAGACGGGAGAGCTGGCGAGAGACCGATATTCTTTCACGCAGACCACGATGAGAGCGTCAGTCATGATCACATAGGTCGCTGGTCTATAAAATATAGGTCTAGCCCTAAATGCCCAGTACGCCTAACGACATGGAAAAGAAAGATGGTCCTTTTTGCTATTCTAACATAGATGTCATTACCATCATCATCCTTCTTCATGTGCCGTTAGACGTCACATAGAGCTGACTGACATTTGATCCTCTCCACTCCGCTCTGTTTCATGCAACTTTCTCGACGTTCAGCCCAGTTTTTTTTTATTTTTTCATAATAATGTTTTTGTTAATGTTTCATTTGACCGTCCTCTTTTTTGTATACCGTTTGTTTGCCATTGAAGTGCCTGTTTTAAAATTCTTTGCTCATTTCGTCTCAGAGTTATGTCCAGTATATCTCCCCTTCCTTGCCTTATTGCAGTCAGTGCAGGTATTTGTCCCGACATTTCTCTGATCTCACGCTTTTTTTTCAATCCCATTTTATGTTCATGTTTTTTTCCCAGACATAATTTGCAAATGCATTTAACTTTTAATAAAGATTCTCTCTCTTTCTCTCTCTCTCTCTCTCTCTCTCTCTCTCTCTCTCTCTCTCTCTCTCTCTCTCTCTCTCTCTCTCTCTCTCATACACTCACTCACTGTCTCTCTGTCTCTTGGCAAACCTTCGAGTTACGGGTCTTTTCGAATTTTGATTCACTGATCTAGGTCACTGCTAGACGACCAACGTCACCTTTGGGATTACTGGAGCGAGGATGTCACGGTCGTTTTGTGAAATAAGGAAGGGCCTCCCTTCCCTAAAGACCGGATGTCGCACCAGTGTGTTACTCGTTTAATTGTGTCCTGTTCCGTTTGTATTTATCACAGCTTTCACGTGTCAGTGTAAAAGTGAAACTCTTTTTTTAATATCCAGAAACCATGAGTTGTTAACCCTTTGGCTTGGTACTATGGATATCGCAACTATTCGGCCTTGATTCCATGATAAGTACCGTAAATCTGGGAGAAAATGTGGCTTTTCTGCCTACCCCCGGGAGTGAACCCGGACCACAAGGAGTTCGTCACCCGGTCACCGCGCAGTCCAGTTTAGCCAACTACTTAAGAGAGCCGGACAAATGTAAATGTAGTTGGGTCAGTCTTATTCGTCATCTTCTTCTTCTTAGTCTCCTCCTCCTCCTCTCCTCTTCTTCTTCTGCTTCTTCTTTTTTTTTCCTTTTTTTCTTCTTCTTCTTCTTCTTCTTCTTCTTTTTCTTCTTCTTCTTCTTCTTCTTCTTTCTCCTTCTCCTTCTTCTTTCTCCTTCTTCTTTCTCCTTCTTCTTCTCCTTCTTCTTTTTCATCTTCTTCTCGTTCCTCCACCTCGTCTACCCTTAAATTGTTCATGTCTCCTTGTGTTGTGGTTTATAACGTTTGGGAAATTCCAGCTTACCAACCATCCAGTCAACCATCCAACCATCTAGTCAACCAACCAACCAACTAGTCAAGATCATCCAGTTACCCAGCTAAACAATTACCCAACCAACCAGCCCGTCAACCAGCCAACCTGCCAGTCAATCATCTAACCCAACTAACCAACTAGTCACACTCATCCAGTCAAACAACATACTAACCAGCCAGATAACCTATCTTATGAAGTAGCCTGTCTGTCGTTTCATTCGCCTATCTTTTTTAAAATCTGTTTGCCTACCTAGCCAGTCAGAACCATCCAGTCAACCAACCATCCAGTCAACCAACCATCCAGTCAACCAGCCATCCAGTCAACCAACCATCCAGTCGCCTAGCTTACCCGCCAGCGAACGAACCAACCAACCAACCACATAGTCAGAACCATCCAGTCAATCTGCCAACCATTCACCCAGCCAGCTAACCAACGACCCAGTCAACCAACCATCCAGTCAACCAACCATCCAGTCAACCAACCATCCAGTCAACTAACCATCAAGTCAGCCAACCATCCAATCAGTTAACCATCCAGTCACCCAACCATCAAGTCACCTAGCTTACCCGCTAGCCAACCATCCAACCAACCAGCCAACCAACCACCTAGTCAGAACCATCCAGTCAACCAGCCAACCTTTCACCCAGCCAGCAACCCATACACCCGAAAACCATCGCCGACCTTAAACCAAACTGCAGGGTCGCCGATACAGGTTTGAGGTTTTGAACATCATGGCACACGGGTAATAACCCATAAGTGCTCCGTCATTCTTCTAACTCAAGTCTGAGTCCGAAGAAGCTCAGCACAGTTCACATGCTCTGTAGCACCGACGAGGATCCTGAAATACTTTGGTCATTTCTATTCGTGGGTCAGTTTCTCTCACAACATCCTCATTACTTTTTTATTTGTCCGGGGTTATGTTCATCATCCGTCTATGAAACCACATCCGTAGTCTCGCTCAAGTAAAAATGTTTATTTGGGGACGGGGGAGGGGGTGATGGAGGCTGAAAATGCCCCCAGCTCTTAGTTTCAAGCGATATTACCAATCAGTAACAAGAACAACAAACAAAGCCAACCAAGGACATACACATCTCAAAAACCTAACATTCAAGCCATTAAAATCGCCATGTTCCCACTTGAAACACCCCACCTCCAACTATTTCCATTGCTCTCTAACAGGTCACTGCCAAGTAATCATGCGACCTGCTTCCAGATCACATCAATATCTACTGCCTGTCTTTAATGTTAATTTCCAATATATAGTATCGCGGTGTGCTGTGTATGTACGCTCCCCGAGTGTGTTGAATCCAAGCGTGATATTGATTCCCAACAGTCTTTTGCCTTCTTCCACGTCTAGAGCTCGGCGCCCTGTGTGTAATGAAAATGCCTTTTGGGTCGATACGTTTGAAAAAGAAACAACAATTTTCTTTCTCTAAATATGTTCGGCGAATAATCGATTTTTGTGAAACTCTGCAAATTATATAATCTTCACTCTGGAAAGATCTTTACGTAACATGTCACCGCAAGCAGAGTGTATTCTGCGGATACTATAGCTAAACTTATATCTGGTGACAGATCAGGTTTGTGGCAAAAGTGAATAGATTTGACTTTCATTCTGTCACGTGGTTTGGCTTGCACAAGATGGCGTTTTCGCCTGGAAGTAACGAAGTGACGGCCAAGAAAGGCAGAGAAGTCATCATCAACATCACCATCAGCATCGTCGCCCTCATCGTCATCCTTATTGTCATCATCATTGTCGTCATCGTCGTCATCATCAGCATTATCATCATAATTGTCGTCGTCATCATCATCATCGTTATCGTCATCATTGTCGTCATCAGCATCATGATCGTCATCGTCGTTATCATCATCATCATCATCATCATCATCATCATCGTTATCATCATCGTTATTATTATAATCATCGTCGTCGTTATCATCATCGTCGTCATCATCATGGTCTTCGTCGTCATCATCGTCGTCGTGGTCATCATCACCATCGTCATCATCGTCATCATTATTATCATCGATATCGTCCATCATCATCATCACCTGACTGAGCTGTAATATATCGCATAAGGCTTGCAGATGATTCCTCAGTTCGCGTCTATCACGTGCACAATTCTGGATTTATCTGTTAACTAAACATGCTACAACTAAAGGCTTCCCAACCTACTGGAGCCTCTAACAGAAACCCAAACCCTTTTCTCCACAAATACAATTTATTTAATATACGAGATTGTACATTTCTTTGAATTTCAATCCTTGAAGGGGCATGGGGGGGGGGGATGTCCCTCTTTTTCCCATTTCAGTGCCTGTTTGCTGATTCTATGTTCTTCACATAATATACGTAAACGATAGCGCCATCTTCTCCATTCTTATAACTGTTGATACTAGTTGTTGCCCAGCGATTTCTTGTGCCTCTTTACTCTTCTTGAAATCCCCTACGACACTCCACTCCACCCCTGCAGACTTACTTTACCTTAAAAGAGCACGTATTGTCCGCGTGTAGAAAAGCCCAAGGCCAGGGACGATATTCATGGCGCTACAATAAAGTCATAAAAGAGTTAGCGGACATTGTATGGATCAGGACAGGATGAGGACCAACGTGAGGGCCAGTTCCCCCTCCCCCCCCCCCTCCCATATGCGCTTCCTCAAGCCTGGACAGATTTCTAAGGGTAAATTCAAGAAAGTCGCATATTCTCCACCAATACTTGACTGTGCGCGAGATTGATTACTGGCAGTCGACCTGCCTGGTTCCGAAAAGTACCCAGAATCAATCCGAAAGACCGGCCTGAGACTAGTCATGGTTCTGCACTCTGTGAAAAAACGCCAGCCCATCCTGATAAAGCCCAGCGTGTCGTACGAGTCTCGAATGGAAGAAAATCACTTGTATAAGCTCGAAAAGGACTATGAAGTAGTGGTCGTTGTGAGGAGATATGAGGCATACACAGTAAAACTCTTCGCCGTCGAGGTAGGCGCAAGATGATTCATCGTCACTTCCATATACAATGTACTAAAACACCTGGGCTTGCGAGGAAAGGAACGGAAAGGGGCACTAAAACTACTAGGCGAAGCGGCCGAATGAGCTTCGAGCTGGCTGTGGACTCAACGGAACATCGTGGGGGATGGGCCTCGGTAAACTGGTCCCTAGTAGAAAACAATTTTACATATGTTTAAAGCCAAAGTGTCCAATTCAAGTCTGCCAATGTCTCTCTGCTAATTGCCAAAGTCTAACGTCAGTCCGATGATATAACGGTAAGCTTGTCACTCTATTCGTGAAGGTAGTCGGCTAATTTGCTACCACAGTCGGCTTGATGTTCCGATTCCCACCTAGTTATGCAAAGTGTCTGTTGTAAACCTCTTGACCTCAGTACCATGTGTGATAAAGTAGTGGCTTATGTACCAAATATCATGTTCTGCTATATCTCTATATAATTGCTGCAGAAGTCCGAGATTAACAACGTAATTACAGTGAACACCTAAGATTAACAACGTAATTACAGTGAACACCTAAGATTAACTACATCAGGGCTTTTAAACTGACAGCCCGCGGGCCGAATGCGGCCAGCAAATGCATAGCAAGTGGTCCACGATCATTGCCAATTGTTTTATTATTGATCTTTCTATGCTGAGACTCCGGCCTCTGGCCTGTGACGATATCCCTTTTCAACATTTTGGCCCCTGAGAAAAATTAATTGAATAGCCTTGCACTATGTAGTCCTTCTGTTTACACAACGCGAGATTATTCGGTTGGGTCGGTCACAGATATTAATTACAATACAATTTAAAGGACCTTATTTTATCGCCTTCAGGCGAATATTAGGCGTACATCGCAAGAGCTTTATTTTATAGATCACTCAGCATTTGAAGGGCGATATGGTCAGTATCACCCCAGCCACGTTTACTTCCCATAACTGTTATCTCGTACCCATTTAAGGCAGGGTCGACCTGGTAGGCAGGATTAAATTTAAAAAAAAAAAGGCAACTTCCAACAGGACCTGACGCCACGAACTTCAGATCTGCAGGCGAACGTTTAGCCGCTACAGCATAGTGGCTGCCCGATACAATCTACTTGTAGTGCAGTTATTGTTAAAGAAGAAAAAAAAAAAAAAATTTACATGATGTATTATAATCAAATTAAATTAGCACTAACCATAGAACATTGCTAGACGCTCGCGTGCGGATCGGAAGGTCGTGACTTCGCTCCTTGGCGGAGCCGAATTTTTTTTCTTAAATGACCTTGACTCCTAGGTCGACCCAGCTTTGAGTGGGTACCGGGTGCAGTCCTGGGAAGTAAAGGCGGCCGGTGTGATACTGACCACAGTACCCATCTTGTGCCGTTTGGTCTATAAAAATATAGGTCTAGCCCTATATGCCCTGTACGCCTAAAGACGTGGAAAAGAGTCCTTTACTTACTTTATATAAAACATGGATACAAATTCATGTAATGTCACGTTGAGTAACTTTGTCAGCTACTGTGGAGGGCGGAGAAGCCATGGTATTCTGAATGCTATAGGAGAAGTAAAACGTTTGCGAGCACCAAGTCATGACTGAATCTGCAATCATGACTGAATCTGCAATCATGACCAAACTGCAAGAACAAGTTATAAAAGTGGAGTGGCCAGACAAGAGCACTATGCAGGGATCCAAAGAAGAATAAGAAAAGAACACAGAACTGGTGTCATGAGCCGCTACACGCTGCGGGATCTACTGAGGAGGGGATCCGTGCACTCATGGACTGTAGGGTTCGATGTGCAGTAAGGATAATATGTCGTCTAACTAACTAAGTTTGTCAGTAGTTGTGCGTTTATATATTTCAAGAGAAGATGGAAATGGCTTGGCCACGTTATGAGAATGACTTCTGATATACCTGCCAAAACAGCTCTCATATGGACACCAGAGGGAAAAAGAAAAAAGGGGCGCCCAAAAACAACATGCAGACGAACGATAGAAAGTGACCTGAGTGCAGCATCTTTGACATGAAAAACTGCACTGAAGATTGCACAGGACAGGAAAGCATAGAAAGTCCTCTCTGAAGCCTCATGTGCCACTAGGCATTGCGAGAAATGATGCTTATGATGATATATTTCAAAACGCAGTTCAGAACTTCGACGACAGCACGACAAATTGTCTCGCTGAGCCTACTGTGCTGATGTACCACTTTGTTTCTGTGTGCACTTCTAAGCATCTTTAATTAAACGCTTTCTTTAGGGCCATTCTAAACGTGTACACACAACTAAGCCCCATAAATAAATGTCAGCAGTAATTAACAGCCGCCCATACATCACGTCTGGTGTTTTCCTCAGCTGGCGCCATTTTGCCACGGCTGGTCCATTGTGAGCTGTTTTGTGTCTGTACGTAAATCGATTTTAACTCTTTCAGTTCCCAAAAAACGCAGGATACGTTACTTATTAGACCCCACGTGTCTCAGACACCACATTAAGTGTCTTCTTGTATTTAAACTGTGGTCAGTGGCATCATCATCATGTGCCCTGCTAATTGACGTAGGCGCTCTTGCGTCTCCACAGATCACAATCCCTGGTTGCCTGGAACAGCTCTCTTAATGATATCCCTCCATGCCATCGTTTCAGCCCATCCAGCATCTTCTCTTGGTCTGCCTCTAACCATTTTTCCGCTGATCTTTCCAGTTGTCACGATGTTCTCCGATGTCTCTCTTCTCATTTTGTGGCCCAAAAAAAAAACTGTGTTTGTCTCTTTCTTATAGTTTTTATAGAGATCTACTTTCATTAACTTCTTTCAAGCAATCGTTGTTAGTTACTCTGGCAGTCCAAGGTATTCGTAACATTCGTCTGAGAAACCACATCTCTGTTGCTTCTAAATTCTTCCTATTTTGTTCACTAACATTCCAAGATTCGCTGCTGAGTGGTCAGCGTATACTAAATAAATCCTGCAACCACAGGGGTTTGTATCTTTAATTTATTGTTCATACCTACAACACAGCAAGTGGTAAGAGTTTTTGTGGCAATATTTTGAGGGGCAAAGGGGGAAATTCTCCTTCTCCTACCCCCCCCCCCCCCGCTTTCCTTCCCCCTTTACGAAATCTAATGGGAGCGGGGTTTAATATAGGGGATTTATGCGAGGTTCATCCCAGGCTGTTTTGGTCTATAATAATGCACGGTGAATTAGGTGAGGGGATCGTTAAACTCTGTTGCTGCATAAAACTGCGTTACACCAGACGAGTTCAGCAGCTACGCCACTCCTAATTAAAACTTCATACGAGATTGAACTGGGTATCTGCGATTTGCCCCCTTATTCTGCTATCCAGGTTCTTCTTCTTCCTCCTCGTCCTAGTCTTTCTACTCTTCTTCTTCTTCTTCTTCTTCTTCAGCATTCAGTGCCCTTAAGGTTCCCGGCTCCATTCATCTCTCTTTTTGGCCTTCTCGTTTCAGTTAGTGACACCAAGTGTTTGTAGATGTGCCTAGATATTATCTCTCTATTGTCTTTTTGGTCTGCCTCGTGGTCTATGACCATTAAGATCCCCTGTGTATATATTACTAACTCTCTGTCATCTGACGTTTTCTCGATATATCATAGCCATTTCAGTCTGTTGGCTCTCGTGCTGCCAGTGATCAATGGTGGTTTAAACAACTTCATTGTTGCTTCTAACTCCAAGTCAGCATGTTGTCGCCAAAATATATAAGAGATTATAAGAGGACTCGCTGAAGAAACCTTTCTATCAAGATGATAGATGGTCAGCCAACCTCCTTTTCTCCCAAAAAATCATGAACCCCCCCCCCCCCCCCCCCCCCCCCCCCCCCCCCCCCCACACCAATTAAGATCCAATGATAGTAAAGGGACACCTTTTCACGCCTTCGGGTGTATTGGGCATATCTTCTTCTTCTTCTTCTTCTTCTTCTTCTTCTTCTTCTTCTTCTTCTTCTTCTTCTTCTTCTTCTTCTTCTTCCACCTTTTCCTTCCCCTTCTTCTTCTTCTTCTTCTTCTTTCTCTTCTTCTTCTTCTTCTTCTATTCTTCTTCTTCTTCTTCTTCTTCTTCTTCTTCTTCTTTTCTTCTTCTTCTTCTTCTTCTTCTTCTTCTTCTTCTTCTTCTTCTTCTTCTTCTTCTTCTTCTTCTTCTTCTTCTTCTTCTTCTTCTTCTTTTCTTTTTCTTCTCCTCCTCCTGCTCATCCCTTTCCTTCTTTCAAGGAGAAGACGAATCTTTGGATTGACAAGCAAGCGTCTAGCGGCTATACTACTTCGGCTCCCAAGAATACTAACTTTCTACGCATCTAGCGCATGAGGCGTACGATGCTATTCTAACTAGTGTAGCCCTAAACAGCAATAGAGGGCTGATGTGGTGAATCTCTCACTGGCCGCCTTTACTTCCCAGGGACATTAAGTGTTACGCATTCATAGGCTGGGTCGGCCTGGGAGCCAAGGTCAATTTGAACAAATAAATTCTTTTCAGTGGGGATTTGAACCATAGACTTTTGCGCTGGTAGGCGAGCGTGTAGCAAATAAGCCACCTCGACTTCCAAGGCAAGTAACTGCAGGCTTGATGAGGATTTGAACCGTTACACTTTCCGGCGTCTGGCCACAATGCTACAGCAGTTGCCAAGGAGTTACTGCATGAGATTGACGTCATCTGGTAAACAGACATGTTCCAAACAGTGTTTCTGTTGATTCAAGCCAGATATTTACTTCTCAGAAAAAGGCAATCGTCAGCGGAATTAGTGTTTGTTGTCTCAGTTCTGTTATGTGTTTTATATGTTACGTCACATAATGGTCGCCGCGACAGCGCTTCCCCCGCCAAACCTACTAATTACTGCCTTAATTATGCCTCTATTATTGCGGTGTAGGCAGGGGGTCTTTGAGTCTGAGGTTTTAAGGCCTCAAGGCTAGTGGTGTGGCCACGATTGTGCTGGTGATGATTTTATTTTGCCCACGAACAGAAAAAAAATCCCCAGCCTTACTGAGGATTCGAACTGGAGTCTACCGCTTGAAGAGCCCAGCGTTCAAACTGTTCAGCGAGCCGAACCTAAGTGTTGCGTATGCATCCGTTTGACATATCTGACTCATGTGTGTGCAGACTGTTGGTTCCTTGCTTCGCAGGCAGATGAACTCTGACTTTGAAGGAAGCTTCTAATTAGTCTACATGCTTTTGGGTAAGCAGTGGGTCTATCTTGTTTTCCTTATAACAGGGCCCTAGAATCCTTTCGTGGAGTTCAGATAATTTAGAAATCGGTATTTCTCTTTTTCTTTGCCCATGATATTCTGAAAATCTTTCTGTAAGCATTTCAGCTCGAAAGCCCCTATTTTCTTTCCTAGGAACTGGGAGGTAGTCCACAGCTCACATACTTATTGCCACATGGAAGATGCATGTGCTAAAAATTTAAACTTTGATTTTTTTTGCTTCGTCAGCACATTACATGAATATACAAGACCACACATGAGAACAATGAATTACTGAATCACTGAACTAAAGAGTCTTCTAGATAAATCACATGTTTCTCATGTCAGTGGAATGTTTGACACATGTGTGACCACCGGAAATAAATATTAGCTAGAAACAAGCTGAGGACATCAAGGGCCATAACTCAGGCATTGATAAAAATTGGTTTGGATGTTCTCTCTGTGCGAATCGGAGCAAAATTAGTGGACTGTATTCTTAGCTGTATTATATAAGGTTGTTGTTAGCGTTTTGTGGTCTTTCCAGGTGATAATATCTTTATATACATATATACACACAGACACACATCTATGTATGTGTGTATGTGTGTATATATGTTTGTGTACACACGGACCCATCTGTGTGTCTACGTGTTGAGAATGAGGCTTTCGTGAAAAATGTGAGGCTAGTACAAACATCCAAGTAGATAGGTAAGTGAATAACATCAAATGGATAATGAATTAGAGTTAGGTCTCTTCTTCTTCAGCATTCCTTGAGGTTCATTGCTGCAGACATCGCCCGCCTCCACTCATCTCTATGGCTGGCCTTCTTCAGCATTCCGAGTCCTTGAGGTTCATTGCTGCAGACATCGCCCGCCTCCACTCATCTCTCTGGTTGGCCTTCTCTTTCCAGTTGGTGACACCAGTTGTTTGCAGGTCTCTCTGGACATTATTTCTCCATCGTCTTCTTGGTCTGACTCGTGGTTTACGAGTGTATACTGTTTTTACTTTTCTGTCATCTGACATTCTTTCATTATGCCTCAACCATTTCAGTCTATTAGCTCTCATGATGCCAGTGAACACTACTTCAGCACTCAGATGTTTCTATACGACAATGAATAAAATTACATATACTGCAGGGACTATTTCATGTAATTATAAGGTGTATTGGCACAGCGCAAACAGCAATTTAAAGCCAACAGTAAATTTGCTGAAATTACATATGTGTGTCGCAGCTATATGAAGACAACGTGATGTGTCTCTCCTATTTGTAAAGTGCGTAGATATGTTGCTTTTTCCCGTTTAAAACAAAATATATATGTTCTGCTGTATCAGCGGGAGCCGCTACACCAATTAGACTAACATCGTATGCCTCATGCGCCAGATGCATAGAAGGTTACTATCCTTGGGAGCCGCCGTCGTTTTATAGCAGCTGGACGCTCGCCTGCGGATCGGAAGGTCTTGGGTTTAGGTCCTGACGAAGCCGGATTTTTTTTTTTTTTTAGAAATGAATTTGGCTCGTAGGGGGACCCAGGCTTGAGTGGGTACCAGGTACAGTCCTGGGAAGTAACGGCGGCCGGTGTGTTGTTGACCACATTACCCATCGACTGTCGATTGGTCTGTGAAAAATAGATCTAGCCCTATATGCCCAATAGGCTTGTAGATGTTAAAAATTGTCTTTTATACCGCATCAGTATTTAACATCGTGCAGACGCAGACGGTTATTCTATGTTCTGTGTCTTCTTGTAGCCTTTATCCCTCTAGGGCAGAGGTTCTCAACCTGAGGGTCGCGGTCCCCTTTTTTTGGGGCACGACAACCCTTTCACAGGGGTCACCCAAGACCATCGCAGAACACATATTCAATGAATGTATGCAGTAGCAACGAAATTAATTGTATTTTTGGGGGTCACCACAACATGAACAAAGCATACATGGAAAGAGAAGAAGGGCGTAGAGCTCGAGGTAGACCATGAACAAGATGGAAGGATAACATCAGAGAAACTCTACAACAGCACGGTGTGCTTATGGTCGAGGCAGCCAGAAGAGCTAGAAACAGAACCTTATATCTCCCTCGACACCCACAGCGGTAAAAGAGGAAGTGAAGAAGAAGAAGAAGAAGAAGAAGAAGAAGAAGAAGAAGAAGAAGAAGAAGAAGAAGAAGAAGAAGACCACAACATGAAGAATTATATTTGAGGGTCGTGGCATTAGGTAGGTACATAGTATCTTGTCTTGAAAGCTAAAATATTTTGGTCATGTCAGGCATCATGGCGGATAGGAACGAAATAGCAAAAGGCATGGTACCAGGAAGGAGGGGCAGGGGCCGACCGACATGAAGATGGGCACAGGATACAAGTGACTCCTTGAAAAAAGAAAGGTGCAAGAGACCAGAGAGCCGGCGAGGGACCGAGTTTCTTTCAGGCAGTCAGTGATGAGAGCGACGCTCTGCAGAGGACCTACTACATGCTGATGGCATAGTAAAGTACAAGTAAAGCAGAAGACCCTTATCCACACCTTCATGCGTACTGGACATTGTTGTCCGTTTTTCTGTTGCCTCCCCCCCCCCTTTCCCATCAGTGTAATCTGTATGTGAACATATACTCCTGCGGTTGAAATCATGCTCACTAAATTGAACCCTAGTTTCCTGGAGATAGGTTTTCAAAGACTCCACGCAGTTCCAGCTCCAAAGCAAAAGGGACATCTTATAGTTGCTCCGTTCCTGCGCCAGACCACACGAAAGTCCATCACCGTCTATTATCCGCAGCTCACAGTGTCGTGGCATGCACTCAGCTTAGTAGCTGGGCAACGAAACTAGATTCAAGAACATTTGCTTGTTTTATTCATTCTTTCCAGCATGCCATTTTAAAGAATGTTGGAAAAGATGAACAAATCCATCACTCAAGCCAAATGAGAAGCGCAAGACAAATACAGAAAACCACGTCACTGGGCTTCAACCTGGTATCAGTGAGACGACAAAAGAAGAAAAAGATCCCACTTCTCATTTCACTACCTGCTTTCTGGAACATTTAATTGACCCCCTTCTGTCTCCAAAGGTTATGCACACAAAGGAACAACCCCCGAGACTGCAAACTCGACCTTGCCTCTCTTCTCTCTCAGATGTCTCTCCACACCCCACCAACCATCTGTAACAGCCGGCTCGTTATGCGTTCGATAAGTTCCTGATAATTCTTGTCTGCTTATTTAACTGTGATACGTATGGATCCGTAACGGTCACGCACGAACTAGTATCAGAATGCTGAACCCTATGATAGTCACTAACCACCTCTTGTGTTTGTTCTCGGCATAGTTATTTTGCCAAGTAAATGGTATAGATTTTCTTTCTGTCTGTCGTTTCGTTTCTCACGATAGCAGACGCAGCGTAATGTGCATGTTTTAGGGAATGGATAATACAAGTGTGTATTGCTAAGTTGTTTTGGGGGTTACTGGTATATTTAGTGATTGTTATTGTTGACATTGTTGTTATTTAAGTCTGTGTTTTTATGTCCAAGGGGGTTGTTATATGGTTATCGTCAGTGGTTTTATTTAAGTCTGTGTTATGTCAGGTGGGTTTTTATATGGTTTTTGTCAGTGCTATTGTTATTCAAGTCTTAGTTATGTCAGGTGAGTTTTTATACGGTTATTGTCAATACTGTTGTTAAATCTGCGTTTTAATGGCTAAGCGGGTTGTTATATAGTCATTATCAGTGGTGTTATTTAAGTCTGTGTTATGTCAGCTGGGTTGTTATATGGTTATTGTCGAAGTTGTTGTTATTTATATTTACACAAGCTGCGAAACTAGCAGAAGATAGGAAACTACATATAACTCCTCTCTACGACGCTTTATTGCATAACCAGTGCAAGACGGGAAACCCATGAGGTCGTAAATATATACAAATATAACATAATATAGAAAGCTGTTGATACCATGCCGGGAATCGAACCTGCCACCTCCAAGTGATGAAGGCGCCTGACTGCAGAAATATTTGAAATAACGCACATGACCACTCGACACCACTAAAATAGGTGTTATTGCAAACCTGGTAAATCATAAAACTTAAAACTGTAGAATACGGACAGAATTCATTCATTTTGCTGTATAAGCAATAGAACAGAAGAAGAAGAAGAAGAAGAAGAAGAAGAAGAAGAAGAAGAAGAAGAAGAAGAAGAGGAAGAAGAAGAAGAAGAAGAAGAAGAAGAAGAAGAAGAAGAAGAAGAAGAAGAAGAAGAAGTAAAAAAAAAGTAAAATTCCCTTTACCACGCCTTTAGGCATTTTGGGAATAAGGACTAGATCTATATTTTTATTAGACCAATCGGCACTTGGTGAGTGATGTGGTCAGTATCACCTCCGAGAACTGCACCTGGTACCCACTCAAGCCTGGGTCGACCTGGAGGTCAAGGTCATTTTTGAAAAAAAAAACATCCGGCTCTGTCAGAACACGAACCCTCGACCTTTCCGATCCGCAGGCGGGCGTCTGTTCCCTAACCCCACGGCGACTTCCATACATACGTTTTTAAAAGGGTGGAAAATTCTAGGGAAGATAGAAAGGAGGTTAAAAAAAAAAAGAACAAAAAGTTTATGTCAGCTTTACAAAATTGATCACAGTAAACAAAGGACGTTGCAGCGATTAGCCTTCATTAGCACATAAAGAACAACACAGCACACATACACATATATGCACTAACTATAAAGTGATTACATAAATCTCTAATGTACTAGATAAATGATACTCATTTGTGACCCATACAGAAGAAGAAAGCAAAGTTATTTAAGTCTGTGTTATTATGTCAGGTAGGTTGTAATTTGGCTGTCCTTAATGTTGTTGTTTTAATATGTGTATTATGTCATGTGGTTTGTCGTAATACTTCGCGCCGCGTACACCAGTAGACAGGTATACCTCCCGTCCCTCGCCTGCTGTCAACTCGGAAATCATAGAGAAAACAATAACAACAAAAGTGTCAGCCGAACGCTCCCTTGTACTCACTGCAAACGCGAGACGTGTCAATTAGTGAAAATTCAAAGAATTGCACTTCACAGGACATACACAGTTCCAGCGTCCTGTGTTGACAGTGTGAAAATTACGCAATGCAGCTTGTCTCACAAACAACTACAGACAGAAATAGAATGACTGCATTTTATTTTTTATTTTGTTGTTCTTGTCTTTGTTGTTGTTGTTTGATCTTCTTCTGCTGCTGCTGCTGCTACTGCTTCTCCTCCTCCTCCTTCTTCTTTTTTGTCTCCTCCTCCTCCTTCTTCTTATTCTTTTTTTTCTTTTTCTTCTTCTTCTTCTTATTTTTCTTCTTCTTATTGGCTGTGCAGCAATGTAGTGTCGGGATTATGTACCTGTCGCATGAGGATTCCGATCGTGGTCGACTGGAAATTACTTGCTTTTGTCTGTCTGTCTGTCTGTCTGTCTGTCTGTCTGTCTGTCTGTCTGTCTGTCAGTCTGTCTGTCTGTCTGTCTGTCTGTCTGTCTGTCTGTCTGTCTGTCTGTCTGTCTGTCTGTCTGTCTGTCTGTCTGTCTGTCTGTCTGTCTGTCTGTCTGTCTGTCTGTCTGTCTGTCTGTCTGTCTGTCTGCCTGCCTGCCTGCCTGCCTGCCTGCCTGTCTGTGTGTGTGTGTGTGTGTGTGTGTGTGTGTGTGTGTGTGTGTGTGTCTCTTTCTCTTAGCTCCATTGATTGATTAGATTTGGTTAATATATATGTTTTTTACAGGATGAGATGGCTTACATAAGATTAACCTTACCATTTGTCGCCTCTTACGAAATTCATGGTAGAGTGCCGTGTTACTGTTCTTTGCTTCCTGTGACGGCCTTGATAACACATGGGTGAACCCTTCAAACTACAGAGCTATAATAATCTATAGTAGACAGCTCATAACCAGAAAGAGACAGACAGAAGGCCTACGGGCGTTTATAACAGTCATATAGATTTACATATCGATGTTCAAATTAACGGATGGATGGCTGGGTGAAACCTCCTCCCCAAACTGACAATTACTGTCATTTCTTATACAACTTTTGCTGTGTAGGTGGGTGGACGAGAGGGGGGGGGGGTGGAAGGGGGGGGGGGGTGGAGGGGGGGGGGTGTCTTTGAGCTTGAGGATTTACGGCCGCGTGGCTAGTGCTGTCGTCAGGAGTTTATTTTGCCCGCGACAGAAAAATCCCCAGCCTTACCGAGGATTCGAACCCGTGTCTTCCGCTTGAGAGCACAACGTTCTAACCGCTCGTCCAGCCGCGCCTTCCCTTCCCAAACATTGTATTAACATATGCCCTTTGTTTACTAACCTGTATTTGTCATGTCGGCGTGTTAGGAATTGCGAACGCACTTTGTAATCCTAAGATGTCGGTTCGTTTCCAGCTACAATCGATGTGTCATTAGAATGCTTTGTGTTGATTTTGACGATGGTACCCAGAGTCGGCGTCTGTGGCTTAGTCGTTGCCAACACGCTTCGTAATGCCAGGGTGCCGAGTTCGATCCCAGCTGCGGGCCTTGCGCCTTGCATTGGTTTCGACAGTGGTTTTGAGAAGCTGACCGTTCAGTAAGCAATGGCAAACTACAGCACGTAAATTTGCCTAGAAAAACCACAACAGCCAAAAACTGCTGGGGTTGGTTCTGCAACGTCCTGTAAAGGCTACGCGACTAACTTTTAACCAAGAGCCAAAAGTGTGGCAAGCAATGGCAAACTAATGCATATTAACAATTTCACTTACAAGAGCATCCTCATAATCATCATTGTCCTGTTATTCCACGATGTGTCACATAGGTTCGCAGGCTATTCTTCCATTGCGTTGAATCCAGTCCAGTTCCCTTCTAAATTATGGATGGAATCTAGTCCAGTTCCCTTCTAAATTATGGAAGGAATCCAGTCCGATTCCTTTCTAAATCATAGATGGATCCAGTCCAGTTCCCTTCTAAATCATGGATAAAATCCAGCCCAGTTCACTTCTGAATCATGGATGGAATCCAGTTCAGTTCACTTCTAAATCATGGATGGAATCCAATCCAGTTCCCATATAAACCATGGATGGAATCTAGTCCAGTTCACTTCTGAATCATGGATGGAATAAAATCCAGTGCCCTTCTAAATCATGGATGGAATCCAGTTCAGTTCCCTTCTAAATCATGGATGGAATCCAGTTCAGTTCCCTTCTAAATCATGGATGGAATCCAGTTCAGTTCCATTCTAAATCATGGATGGAATCCAGTTCACTTCCCTTCAAATCATGAATGGAATCCAGTTCAGTTCCCTTCTAAATCATGGATGGAATCCAGTTCAGTTCCCTTCTAAATCATGGATGGATTCCAGTTCAGCACCCGATCGTCGTTAATTTCAAGGGCTTCTGTTGCACGTCCTCGCCTCCTCACTCCCGTTATTTCCCATTTCAGTGCAATTTAAGTGATTCTCTGCTGGTTCTGCTGAGGATAGGTCAAAGATGGCGTGTTCCTTTGCTTTGCTCAACAACAACAAAACTTCACATACAACCAGCATTCCAGAAGGGTAAGCTTTAGGTTATAACTGTGACCAGGTTATGTGCGCCACATAAAATAACTTAGCATTGCCCACCAGCCAGTAGCTCTGAAAGAAACTCTTGCAGTGTTGATGCATTCAGGGGAGACAGACTCGAATACTGTCCTGAACGGTAACGAAGTCGTCTACCGACCAGCCATTGCGCAACCTAGTCGTCCTTGAACCAGCATAGCGCCATGTTATTCGTCTTATAACGGTTGATACTAGTATTTGCCCAGATATTTCTCTTATTTCTCCTAAATTCATCACATTCTATGTTCAACATGGTCTGTTCAACTTTTAGTAAAAGCCGCACAAAATAATCTTCTTCTTTTCCTTTAGCGTTCCAAGCTTTTGAGGTTCATTGTTGAAGATACCACCCGCCTCCACTCATCTCTCAGGTAGGCCTTCTCTTTCCAGTTAGTGTTTGCAGGTCTGTCTAGGACGTGATCTCTCTCAATCGTCTTCTTGGTCTGCCTCGTAGTCTACGACCATTCAGCTCCCTTGTGTATACAGTTTTTGCTTCTCTGTCATCTGACATTCTCTCAATACGCCCAAGCCATTTCAGTCCATTAGATCTCACGATGCCAGTGATCAGTGGTGATTTAAACATATAATGAATTTCGTTGTTGCTTCTCACTTTTGCTGCACAAATAAAATAATAATAATAATAATAGGGTTGGTTCTGTAACGTCCTGTAAAAGTTTTGCAATTAATACCGACATCAAAGTGTTTAATACGTCTGTTTAAATGTTTTACAAAAATCTCTTTAATTAACGCGACCAGATGTTCCGGTTACCAAGAAATGAGAATCACTTATGTCAATGGCAGGAAATTCCCGCAAGTACAAGTGCTATTTTAAGAACATGTTACAGAGTATATTTATATCGCTTACTTCGGGTTTTTTTTTTTTTTTTTACAGATAAAACAGTCAAACTTCACGCTCAAGAATTGTCTTTTAAAATCAGGGACGTAGAAGAAAAGGCTTTCTACCAAGGTTATTTGGCGAATCGCCACCAGGCAGGTAAGGTGTTGTTTTCTGTTTCTCTTAAATCCTCTTTAAACTGCAAATGTTTGTCTAATTTTTAGGGATTAAGGGTGGGGGCGGGAGGGAGATGTAAGTGGGTTCGTGGAAGTGTGTAAGTCTGTTAGACTTCTTCTTCTTCTTCTTCTTCTTCTTCTTCTTCTTCTTCTTCTTCTTCTTCTTCTTCTTCTTCTCCTCCTCCTCCTCATCATCATCATCATTATCCTCCTCCTTCTTCTTCTTCTTCTTCATCTTCTTCTTCTTCTCCTTCTCCTCCTTCTTTTTCTTTTTCTTCTGCTTCTTCTTCTGCTTCTTCTTCTTCTTCTTCTTCTTCTTCTTCTTCTTCTTCTTCTTCTTCTTCTTCTTCTTCTTCTTCTTCTTCTTCTTCTTCTTCTTCTTCTTCTTCTTCTTCTTCTTCTTCTTCTTCTTCTTCTTCTTCTTCTTCTTCTCCTTCTTCTTCTTCTTCTTCTTCTTCTTCTTTTTCTTCTTCTTCTTCTCATTATTATTATTATTATTATTATTATTATTATTATTATTATTATTATTATTATTATTATTATTATTATTACCGGACTTCACAAATCCTTAATTGCCTTTTTTCTTCTCCCTTTTCTTCTTTCGTTGGGCCGAAAAAAGTTGTTTATATCAGCAGTTAAGTCTCATTTATACACTTCGGTGTCGTTTTGTTTTTGTTTTTGTTCATTCATTGGTCTGAAATGTTCCACTCCTGTTCTTTCTGGTGGGAAGGTTCACCTTAATGTGTCATATTCGGTGCAGTCATTGAGTACCTGTTCTGCTGTCTGGTTCAACTTTCTACACGTGCACATGGCTGATATCTATATTAATAAAAATCTTAATTTTCTGGTGTTGTTAGCTCTAAACTCGAAACTACTTAACCGATTGCTTTCAAACACAACGATGCCTCTGACTCAAAGCGTTATTTTTTTTGTCATAAAATCGCACAAACTACGAACGACGTATGTGCAGCAACGGTTAAATCATTATTTGTTTCGTTGGCTGCCCGGATTTATTTTTAAGGAATTGGCCACCTTTGACTGTGCAACACCGACATTCACATTATTATTATATACTTTCATTTCTACTAAAATCTTGAGTATTCTGTAGCGTAGTTAGTTGTAAGTATTTCGCTTTTTTTTTCACTCGGGTGATAGGGGTTTGATTCCCCGCTGGGTTATATAATTTTTTTTTTTTGGGCCCCTAACTGGGTGGCTGCCACGTTTTGTTGTGGTTTATAGCTAGGCTGCAGTATCTACGCTTTTCTCCGTTCGATTTTGGGGTTTACAGCTGGGTAGTAATTTTTCTTTTTACCCCAAAGGGGCGATTGGCACGTTGTGTTGTGGTTTAAAGCTAAGATGCGACATCTGCGCCTTACGCCCTAAGACATCCGATTTAAGTAGTCCACATTAGCTTCCCCCCCCTCCCCCCCCCCCACCCCCCGGACGCTTCACTCGATCAAAAACTATTCGTTAATGACAGACACTGTTAACTAAGAATTTCTTAACTACTTCTATTTTAGCAATGTCGCCACATAATAATGTTTCAATCATTCGGAGAGGGAGATATAATTGGGCAGATGCTTGAGTCCTTGGTAGAGTCCTTGGTAGTGTTACGGAGGTGACTAGCGATCATTGCCCCGCTAGGTAATAAAAAATAATTTTTTGCCTTTAACTAAGCGCCTGGCACATTTTGTTGTGGTTTACAGCTAGGCTGCGATATCTACGTCTTCTTTACGCTCGATTTGGGGGTTTACAGCTTGCCTGCGATAGCGGCGACGAGATTTTGGTCATGTCACGGGTAATCTTTTTTCGACTTTAAGAGGGCGGTTGGAACGTTGTGTTGTAGTTTACAGCTAGGCTGCGATATCATACCCAATATCTTCAGTCTTAGGTAGTATATTTGTACGTATTCCGCCCTTCACTTGGTTGACCGGTGTTCAATTACCCACTGAGTGCTAATTTTTCTTTTTCCCTCAAAAGGGCTGTTGACATGTTGTGTTGGGATTTACAGCCAGGCTGCGATATCTGCACCTTTCGCCCAAAAACATCCGATTTCAGTAAAGTCCCAGTTATCCTCCCCACGACGCTTCACTCGATTAATAAACTATTCGTAGATTACAGAAGCTGTTAACTAAGACTGACGAGTTTACTTTGGGTGGACACGGATGCCAAGGTCATTTAACATTCGTCCCTTCAGAGAGGGGAGATGACGGGTGGGGGGTTTTATTTCCACTATTTGTGAGTATAGAACGGACTATTACTGTGGGGTTTTTTTTTTTTCTCTTTGTTGGGAGCTCAATTACACAGTCCGTGGCGACAATATGACTTCCTGATTAATGGGCAGCGAGTTTATTACCAGCACCCCTCCCACTTTTTCCCCGAAGAGGGATCCCTGAAGCGACACAAGAAATTATTTTATTCTAAAAGATGAGATTCTTAGCTATGTCGGAAATAGAAAATACATATTATAAAAAATACCTCTGCACAGAATTACTTGTGACTTAGTGATAACAGCATAAAAATCCGTAATTCTTTCAACCCACTGAATGCCAAAACAAGAGGTAATAAAACAGTTGGAATTTCCGGGTAAAAATCCTTTTAAAAAAATGTGCACAGGTCACTAACACATTTAGGAAAAAGTCTTTATCTACATTTAAAAGCAATGGAAATATATAAATAAACATAAAAGGTAGTCAGTAAACACAGAGTGAAGCATTAAATGGAATTCACCCTTCAGAGAGTAAAAACACGAAATGCATCAGATGACGCATGCTGTGACCCCGTGACCTCTATCACTGAGAATGCAGGAAAATTTAACATAAGATTGTTGTCCGACATTTTCCCCTACCTTACTCTATTGTTGTTTAATTTATCTTTCGTCTCTTCTGTATACTTTGTTGTTGTGCTTATCTTGCTTCTCTTTCCTATAATATTGCTGTTCATCTTTCTTCTCTTTCTTATAATATTGTTGTTCAACTTATCTTCCTTCTCTTCCTTATACTATTTATGGCCCACTAATATTCTTTTCTCTTTCTTATACTATAGGTGGCCCACTTTTCTTTTCTTTCTTACCCTTTTGTTGTCCATGTATCTTTCTTCTGTTCCTTATCTATTGTTGTCCCACTTACCTTTCTTCTCTTTCTTACGCTAATATTGTCCCACGTATCTTTTTCCTCGTCCTTATACTATTGTCGTCCCACTTATCTTTACCCGTTTCTATTTAGCATTTATCAATGTTGTAACACTTATTTTTTCCCTCTAATTTTTTATTAAAGGCAGTTTAGATCTTTCTTCTCTTCCTGATAGTGGTGTTCTCTCACTGACTGACTAACTGACTTCCTACCCCACCAGGACATCACACAAGCGATAAACACCCGATGACACAAAGTGCCATCATGCGGATGAGGATCGCCGTGGAGAGGTCCCAGAAACCGCGTTCAGACATTTGGCCATATTTATGGCCTGCCTATATTGCGGCCCCTGGCAAAAGCCAGAGTAGGGCTTCAAATGACAAAAAATTTCGTCCTGAAAAGGACGAAACTGGATATATATATTCTCTCACTAGTTGTGTTGTCTTTTTATATCATTGTTATCCCTTTATGAGGAGCGGCTGGCTGGACGGTTAGAACTCTGGGCTTTCAGGCGGGAAACCCAGGTTCTAATCCTTGGTAGGCTGGGGGGGGGGGTGTTTCTGTCGGGGGAAAAATAAAATCCTCACCTGCACAGTCGTGGCGACAGCACTAGCCATGTGGTTGTAAATCCTCAGGCTCAAAGACCCTTCTGTCTACACTGAAAAAGTGGTAAAATAGGCACTAATTGGTTATTTCATTACTTTGTCACCCTTTTTTTATATTATCACCTCCCTACGAATATTTCCCCTCTTTCTTGTAGTGTTATCCTACTGAATCTCCCCCGTTTTGAGGCACACCATTATGTCATCCCATTAATCATCCTCGTCTGTCTTATTGTATTGTTGACACAACAGTCTGTCTTGTCTCTCTCTGCTACATAACTTCCCATGATTGCTCGCTCACTGTCTCATTGAGCTGGTGAGTTTCCTGTTATGAGTCATTACTCTTTTTTTCAATTGTTCCTGCTACCAGATGCTTCAGTGTGTGTTTTTGTGTTTTTTAAAGCGAATTTTCCTTTCACTGAGCGTTTCTCTGTGGCCTAGCGTTGCAAATACTTTTCTTAATTACGAGGTGCGGGGTTCGATCCCTGCTGCTAGCGGTTTGGTAGCTGACGGTCACACGTTGGTTTCAACAGTTGTATTGAGAGCAGAAATGCTGGGGTTGATTCTGCAACGTCCTGTAAAGGAGACACTTAACCATGAGACGATGCCCGCGTGTCACTGCATCCTGTTTCTTTTGCAAACAGTGAGTGAGGATGCAGGTTAATTGCTTCCACGTGAATGTTGTTTTATTAATTGTACAACAGTGTGTCTGTTTTTCTGGGATGTCAAGTTTGGTATATTCCGCCCAGCATTCTGCGTTAAAAGAACATTTAGTAACGAGGTTTGAGGTTTAAACTAGGGATCAACATCATGGCACACGGGTAGTTACCCACAAGTGCTCCGTTCTTCCTCTGACTCAAGCATGGGTCCGCAGAAGCTCAGCACAGTGCACAGGCTCTTTAGCACCGGCTAGGGTTCTGAAATACTTTAGGTCAGGGCTATTGAACTGGCGGTCCGCGGGCCAAATCTGGCCTGCCAAGGCCTAGCAAATGGCCCGCGGATCACTACTAGTTATACTGCATTTATGGTCTTTCTATGCTGGAGCTGGGGCTTCTGGTCCGTGACGATGCCCATTTTGAACATTTTAGCCCCTGAGTCAACTTAGTTGAATAGCCCTGCTCTAGGTAGATATTTAACTCCAAATTTTGCCCGGGCTGCGCCATTAGACTACTCTTTTTCGATTTCCGAATGTCAAGGCATTTTTTTACGTGCGCGACATTGCACGCAGACGTCCGATCTCACTACCCAGAGACCAGGTGGAATTACTAGAAGTCAAAGTCCACGTGAAAAAAAAAAATACCAGCCCTCACCAGGCATTGAACACGGACACCATGCCTTGAGACCACGCAGCCCCCCCCCCCCCTTTTTTTTCCCCCAGTAGTAATGATTGTTGTTGTACAGGATCTAAGTCACCTCTGACCACGCCCTGTCTCAAATGTCCAATCAAAGAACCGCTGATGTGTCCACGTCCCGGGAGAAACGAAGACACGCCCTGGGACAGTGAAGAAAGTGTCAATAGCTAGAAGCGAGTAGAGGATATCTTACTCAAAGACAAGTTTAATAAGTGTCAGTGGGAGTGTTCAATACACAGAGATCAGGCGTTCCAGCACACGATGGGAGAGGGCATAATTAGATCGTTCTTTACAAGGAAGGGTGAATAGATGTACCAGTGTGAGAGAGATACGCGATCGTTATGTGAAAGGAGAATTAGACATATTTGTAGAGTGATAGATGTTCAAATATGTCAGGAAATCTTCAAACTTGAGAGGTGGAAATGCGATCCATTTTTATAGCGTGTTTTTAAAGATGTGAAATTTGAAATTATGTAGAAGTGTCGTTAGTGTGTGTGAATTTCCAGGGACAGCCAGAGATAAAATTGGATCTTTTATGTGTGGACTTTTGAGTATGGGTAAGTGCGTATGGATTTATGAGGAAAGTGTGAGATAGAAACGTGATTCTATTTTATGGCGGGTTTGAGTAGAGTAAATGTGTACTGATTTCTGTCACATTATATTTCTGTAGTGGATTAAAATATGGCAAATGTATTCTTTTATTTATTTTTTTTTATTTTTTTTTTATTCTATGAACCATAACACATTTGTGGGGCTATTTCTTTTCTTCTTGTGAACCAATGCCTCCTGAAAGATTATAATATGACAAGCATATGACATGTTTTTATTATTTGTGTTAGTTTCTGTACTAAGAATTATTATTTGTGTGTGTGTTTAGAAATGGTGGGGCGCATGAAATCGTTTGTGATTAGGACTTGGATGTGATTGAAAATGTTTATTAGTATCTATAAAATGATGTATGAAGTAGTGAGACTGGACAGACGTAATGTTAGGCGGGCCTGTCTGCCCAATTTTCAACCCTTTGAAAACAAGGTTTATTCATTTGTTTATTTTTGTAGTGTTTTTTCGTGTGGCGTTGGGAGTAATATCTACCCACAACCGGCTGTCTCCTATCTTCTTCTTCTTATAGTCCATGCCATGTGCCGTTGGTAGTCATGTCTACCCACAACCTTCTGTCTCCCGTCTTCTTCTTATAGTCCATGCCATGTGCCGTTGGTAGTCATGTCTATCCAAAACTTTCTGTCTCCTGTCTTCTTCTTATAACCCATGCCATGTGCCATTGGTAGTCATGTCTATCCAAAACTTTCTGTCTCCTGTCTTCTTCTTATAACCCATGCCATGTGCCATTGGTAGTCATGTCTATTCAAAACTTTCTGTCTCCCGTCCTCTTCTTATAGTCCATGCCATGTGCCGTTGGTAGCCATGTCTATCCAAAACTTTCTGTCTCCTGTCTTCTTCCTATAGTCAAGTCATGTGGTGTTGTGTATCATGTCTGTTAAAAACATTGTCTCCTGTCTTTTTCCGGATTTTTAAAAATAACTTTGACTAATGTTTAGTCGGCCCAGGCTTAAATAGGTACCAGGTAAAAACCTAGGAAGTAAAGACGACCGGCGTGATGTTAACCACACTACCCACCGATTTCCGATTGGTTTACAAAATATAGCTCTAGCCCTATATACAAAGTACGCCTAAAAGGGTGGAAAATAGTAGTTTTGTTTACTTTGTCAGTTCCATATTTTTATTTTACAAACCATGCGCGCACGACTCTAAACTAATCGCGACTGCTTTCAACATTATAACATTATTATGTATTGGCGAAATATTGTGTTTTTATTACCTACAAGATAACTCCCTCAGAGGCTCAACCCTTTGGGACAACCCGCTGGGCTGACTGAGAAATTGAGACTGGTGAAATACCAAACGTTTGTGAACATAAACATTACTGTAATCTCTGCCATCAACCGTGTGACATAGAAAATTGCTTTGTCGGTGAGAGAATTAACTCGTCTGGTTTCTGGGTCGACTTTCAGATGTGTGTATGGGAGACCGTTTTGTTATTTGTAATAACACCCCCCCCCCCCCCTTTCCCAGCGTTGATATAGGATTGCTGCCTTGAAGAATAGCATTCAGTGACTTAAAGAGCCACTGTTTTCGGATAAGAATCCAACAGGAGCAAATCCAAGAAGTTCTGTTTAGCCGCATAACAAAGTCATAGTAGGCCGCACGTCGGTAACGAGGTAACATGCAGTTCGGTGTGGTTGGGTATGATGATGATAAAATAACAGTTTAGTACCATTTTAGATGCCATATGGCGTACTGTGCATAGGAGGCTAGAGACTATGTTTTATAGACCAGTCGGCATTCGATTGGTGATCTGGTCAGCATCATGCCGGCCGCCTTTACTTCCCAGGACTTTGCCTGGTACTCGACCAGGGAGCCAAAATCATTTTTGAAAAAAAGTCCAGTGCTAACAGGACTTCAACCCACAACTTTCCGATTCGCTGGCAAGCAAATTTCCGCTACACTACGGCACCCTTTCTCGTACAGTTACCTTGGCGACAGGAATTCAGTTGTGCGTGTGTGCGCGCGTGCATAGTTCTGTGTAGGTGTGACTGTGCGGAAGCATGGGGGCGGGAAGGAGGGGGGGGGGTTATTTGTAATGCTTAGTTGTTATCCAAGTTTCCGCTCCTTTCAACATTACTGATTTGTCATTAGAATTTGTAGCTATCTACATGATCGAATAAGACTCACCGGTTTTATTAACTGATGATAGTTGTGTTGTTTGACAGCTAGCATTTTATTTTCATTTTCTACTTCTGTTTAACTTGTAAAATAAAATTCTTGACAATTTTCTCAAATCTTACTGTTTCAAAATTCACTTAAATTTGTCTAATTAGTATTTGGTCCCCCCCCCCCCACCCCCCGCTCTCCCTTGCCCCCCCCCCCCCCCCCCCTTTAACAAAAAATAGTCATCTTCATTTTCTCCGCGTTCATCGTCTGTAAACCCCGGCAGAAAGCTTTTGTTGTTCGTCAACCTTTGGAGATATGTCCATTTTGAGAACTTCAGTTTTGTGTCACATCGGTTGTACAGATTTAGCTCATTCGTAGGCAGACTGTTGGTTTCTTGCCTCTCACGCAGATGCGCTTCGACATCGAAGGAAACGTCTATGTGTTCTACAATAGCCAAGCCCCTCTGTTGGGAACCCGTTTCTAAGATGACCACACAGAGCTGTAGACATGTGAAAGTCTTGTCAGTTTTCTCATTGCATGTTGTTTTAGAATTCACTTATCGATTTCTCACTCTTGAACAAATAATAGCTATCTTGTCTTTTGGGAATTCACGAGCTACAAACTCCGGTGGGAAGTTCTGGATTTTTTCTTTATCTTCTGAACTTTTGGTCTTGTTTCAGAACTTGAATTTTTTGCATCGGTTTTACAAGATCTATTTTTTAATGCAGACTGTTAGTTCCTTGCCTCATTGGAAGACCAATCAGGCTCAGAAAGAAATACCCCTGATTAGCCCTCTTTTACAACATGCTTGTTGAAAAAAAAGATGTGGAGTTAGTCTATTTAGAGATAATAGAGCTTAATTCTTCTCTTTTTCTGCATTCTATCCACCATTGAAGCATAGTCCTTCGGCCAATTTACGCCAACTCGTTTTATCCTTCGCTAATGCATGCAGTTCACTCTATGTCCTCCCTATCTGTTTAACTTCACTTTGTATTTCCTTCCTCCTTTGTGTGTTTGGTCTGCTTTATTTATACGCATCTATAGGTTCCACTGTGAAGATATTCTAGTCGCAATGTTCTCAGGTTTTCTAAGCATATGTCCTCTTCACCCTCTGGTCCTCTGAAATTGTGTAGCTCTCTCCGAAAACTCAACATTAGCGATTGTAGTAAAGTAAAGGACCATTTTACACCCTTTAGGTGTATAGGGCATATAGGGCTAGAACTATATTATATAGACCAATCGGCACAAATTGGGTGATGAGGTCAGCATCGCGCCGGCCACCTCCACTTCCCAGGACTGCACCCGGTACCCACTCAAGGCTGGGTCGACCTGGGAGCCAAGGTCATATTTGAAAAAATTCCGGCTCCGCTAGGGAGCGAACCCACGACCTTCCCATCCTTGGCGAGCGTCTAACCGCTCGGCC
Organism: Candidula unifasciata; assembly: GCA_905116865.2. Lineage (NCBI taxonomy): Eukaryota > Metazoa > Mollusca > Gastropoda > Stylommatophora > Geomitridae > Candidula > Candidula unifasciata. The sequence goes on along the minus strand of CAJHNH020000047.1, from coordinate 838,454 downwards.
ACGGTGACTCCCATTAGTGATTATATCATTTAATTCTCTCTATTCCGCGCAGCACCAGTTAATGAATGTTTGTAGTTTATTAGCAATTGATTTAGTTGTTTTCCATGCTTCTGCTTCATTTAGCAGTAATGATTTGACTTTAAAATTAACATTTTTACGTGTAGTATTAGTTTTAACTTCCATTGACCTCCACAAATTTCCCAGTGCTATATGTGGAATGCAATTAACATTCTTGCCTGTTAGCGATGGCTGTCTTAATGATACCTGGTACTCGGTGCAACCCAAGCCGGACAGGTAAAAACTGACTTGTTCAGGAAACTCGTTCGGCCTCCTACAATGAAGATCTTCTGTTACAAGTTCACGTAATTACTCGTTGGTAACGAGGATCACGGAGTAGTCCCATCTGCGAAGACTCGCGTACCTACGCTGGAGCTAGTAGACATTTTTGTAGGGTATATCTGGTTTTTGTATGGGTTAGGGGTAGTAAACCCTTTTAATGCCAAGGAAGGTTCTCTCTCTCCCACACACACACACACACTTTTTCTTTCTCTCTCTCGGTCAGAGATTATTCATATGGCAAGTCCATTTCTTGTATTTAATAATTCTCCCCCCCCCCCTCCTTCTTTTTGTTTTTGTTTCGTTTGTCTTCATCTTCTTCTTTTTTCTTTTTCTTCTTCGTCTTCTTTCTTCTTCTTCTTCTTCTTCTTCTTTTTCTTCTTCTTCTTCTTTTTTTTTTTTTTTTTTTTTCTTCTTCTTCTTCTTCTTCTTCTTCTTCTTCTTCTTCTTCTTCTTCTTCTTCTTCTTCTTCTTCTTCTTCTTCTTCTTCTTCTTCTTCTTCTTTCGTCTTCTTCTTCTCCTCATCCTCCTTTTCCCTAGCCCATGTTCTTATTTTAATGTCTGGTGCGAGCCTTAAATGCTAGTGTTGACGAATAATTTATCCAATCTTTTTAACTCTTTTAGCTTTGCCTCTGATTTTCTAAGCGACATTGCTCTCTGTAATGCACTTTCCTATGGCCTAATGACCTTGGCTACCAGGTCGACCGAGCCTTGAAGGGCTACCAGGTGCAGACCTCGAAAGTAAAGGGGGCCGGTGTGATGTTGACCACATCACCCACAACTGGTCTGTAAAATATATATATATATCTTTACACAAAGAACACCTGAGAATGTGGAACGTAGTCCTTTAGTTTACTTTTACCAATAAGACACACTTTATAGCCGTGGTAAAGCGGTGAACCTTAAAATCTTGAGGAGGGAAACCCGACCCGGCTTTCAGGTCACCTGCCGTCTGCTAACCCAACCCGCTTGAAGGGGTTTTATCAAGTCGAGGTCATACTAGAAAATCTAGAACTTGAAGGAAACCCCGGTGTAATCTACAGCCTACATTGCTTGGTACTTTGTTAATTTGGGGTCCTTGCGCTCCGGGTAGAAGAATTGTTAACTGATCTGTTTGCTTCAGCAAGTGTTAGGAGCTGTAGATTATACGTCGGCAACCTATAGTATGCGGATCGGATCAGGTGGTGTGAGTGCAGCAATTGTCAATGACACGCCAAGGGAATCGAAAAACCGGTCATAAAACTTCTAAAAAGTTGCCCACCCAGAAAGTTGTGGATAGACCTGACTACTAACGCCACACGGCATGGACTTCAAGAAGAGGAAGGTCCTGATAAACAACCTACTGTTGACACTTTCCATCTTTCCTTAAGATACGTGTAGTGTTATATTAGGGCTTTTTTCTGCATTCTATCACCCCCCCCCCCCTTTTCTCCCCACTGGAGCATACGCTCTCAACCAACTCACGCCAAATCGTTCTATCCTTTGCTGTTGCGTGCAGCTCATCCAATGCCCTCCCCGTCTTTTTAACTTCACTTTTGTCTTCCTTTTATGTCTGTGTACCTCTGGGTCCAAGTGCAAAGATATTCTAGTTATATTGTTCTAAGGCCTTATCAGCGGGCGTCCTATCCAACGCCAAAGTCGTTTCTTCACCTCTTGGTCCACAGGAACTTATCTTCTACCAAAGCTCAGCTTTAGTCATTTTATCATACTTATAACACCATCTGTTCTACGCAGGCACCGGTTAACGAACGTTTGTAGTTCTCAGTAATTGTGTTTGTTGTTCTCGATGTTTTCGCTCTGTACAACATTGATGATTGTACTTTAGAATTAGTGTTAATTTCTGTTGACCTCCACAAATTCCCTAGTGTATGAAAGCTTATCTTGCCTTATGTCTTCGTAGTTTATTAGTAATTGCCATAGTTGTTCCCATGATTGTGTAGACATGGAAACCACAGCTATAGAGCTGGGATGTTACTAGCAGGACCCGCTCGCATTAAGAAGAATCTTGTACGAAAAGTACATGAGATTCCAGGGCCATTGTTGCATCACGTTTATTTAAGATGTTTCCTCTCAGGCGTTTACATCTTGTCCTGCCTGTAATCCTCTTTCCCTTTGTCTCTCTTCCAATCTAAATTTTCCCTTCCATACAGTGCGATAATAAGCAGCCTTTTTTTTTTTAAATAATTAGGACACACAAATATATTTTCAGAATACAATAAATAAAGAAGCCAAGATATTCTGACATCCTCAAAGATGTGAATATCAAGGAAGATAGGCTGGTAAACAGCATCTTGTCTCAGAAACTGAAATATTTTTGCCATATCAAGCGCCACGGCGGATTAGGAAAAACAATTAATAGCAGAGGACATGGTACCTGGAAGGAAGAGCAGTGGCCGTCCAGCAAGAAGATGGGCACAGGATATAAGTGACAGCTGGGATATAAGTGACAGCTGGGATATAAGTGACAGCTGGGAAAAAGTGACAGCTGGGATATGAGTGACAGCTGGGATATGAGTGGCAGCTGGGATATAAGTGGCAGCTGGGATATAAGTGACAACTGGGATATAAGTGACAGCTGGAATATAAGTGACAGATAGGATATAAGTGACAGCTGGGATATGAGTGACAGCTGGGATATGAGTGGCAGCTGGGATATAAGTGACAGCTGGGATATAAGTGACAGCTGGGATATAAGTGACAGCTGGGATATGAGTGACAGCTGGGATATGAGTGACAGCTGGGATATAAATGACAGCTGGGATATAAGTGACAACTGGGATATAAGTGACAGCTGGGATATAAGTGACAGCTGGGATATAAGTGACAGCTGGGATATAAGTGACAGCTGGGATATAAGTGACAGCTGGGATATATAAGTGACAGCTGGGATGACAGCTGGGATATAAGTGACAGCTGGGATATAAGTGACAGCTGGGATATAAGTGACAGCTGGGATATAAGTGACAGCTGGGATATAAGTGACAGCTGGGATATAAGTGACAGCTGGGATATAAGTGACAAGTGGGATATGAGTGACAACTGGGATGTAAGTGACAGCTGGGATATAAGTGACAGCTGGGATATAAGTGACAGCTGGAATATAAGTGACAAGTGGGATATAGTGACAGCTGGTATATAAGTGACAGCTGGAATATGAGTGTCAACTGGGATATGAGTGACAGCTGGGATATAAGTGACAGCTGGGATATAAGTTACAACTGGGATATAAGTGACAGCTGAGATATAAGTGACAGCTGGGATATAAGTGACAGCTGGGATATAAGTGACAGCTGGGATATAGGGGTGCACGAGGTGGGAGACCTGAGGAGGGACCGATGAAAGTGACTTTCGGCAAAGGACCTGCTGTATGACGATGACACACACACACACACACACACACACACACACACACACACCTCATAAATACGCACACACTCACAACACACATTCTCACACCTTAAATAATTACAAAAAGGTCAAGCATTAAAGGCTTCAATGGAAAGATGTAAATATTTTAGACTTAAATACACAGAGACGAAGAATGTAGACGACTGATTGGGGAGGACATGAGCTAATGAGAAATAAAACATGATAGAAGGGATTGAGGTTAGTTGGTTGAAGGTGTATGTATCATTTAGAGCATAGGAGCATAGGAGGCAGACGTAAAGAAGAAGAAGAAGAAGAAGAAGAAGAAGAAGAAGAAGAAGAAGAAGAAGAAGAAGAAGAAGAAGAAGAAGAAGAAGATGATGATGATGAAGAAGAGAAACAACACCAAAGAAGAAGAAGACGAGGAGCTAGAAGAAGCAGCAGAAAAAAGAAGATGAAGAAGAAAAAGGAGAAGATGGGTAAGAAAAGAAAGAAGACGAACAACAAAAGCGAAGAAGAAGAAGAAGAATAATAATAATAATAAGAAGAAGAAGAAGAAGAAGAAGAAGAAGAAGAAGAAGAAGAAGAAGATCAACAATAACATGATCAACAACAACAGCGAGGAAGACCAACAACATCGAAGAAGAAAATCGACAACAACAATAACAACACCATAGAAGAATAAGAACAACAACAACAACAACTTTGTGATAGTTATCTAAAGCAGTACTTCCTCCTAAAAATGTATCCTGCCAGTAAAAAATAAACAAAGAGAAGTCTGCCCGCGTTTATTTTTATGGCGTCTACATTATGCACACTAAAACGTTAATGGAAACATTGGCAAGATGTGTTTCCGTGTCCTGTCCGCAGGTGCGCCGCAACATTTGGCAGATCTATAGTGCACCTTCTGTAGGTTTGGGTTTGTAAACCGTGAACCACTGGTGCAAATGATGTTTTGTTGTTGCTGGTTGCTGGCAGCTGGCAATGACGTTTTATGTGAATAAAAGTTGTTTGGAAATAGCGCGTTTTCGCATTTAATTAACCTGGTAAATTAGAATGGAAATGAAACCCGACTCTGTTGCTTAGAGGCTGTGCCGGATTTAGGTATTCACTAATGTGGCTGTTGGTTCTGCAACATTCTGTAAAAGACACGTAATTAACGTCATTAACTGGAGCTTGCGCATAATAGAGAGAATGAAATGGTACGATAGAATCACTAATGTAGAGCTTTGGGAGAGAACGTAACAAGTTCCAGTGGACCAAGAAGTGACGAAAAGATGCTGTCGCTGGACAGGACACACGTTGAGAAAACCTGACAACGGTGTAACGTCTTTGCACTGGAACCCACAGGGGCAAAAAAAATAAAGGAAGACCCAAAAAAAAACACAGACTAGGGAATTAGAGAGTGTAGTTAAAAAGATGGAGAGAGATGCGTGCGAGAGCGAAGGATAGAACGACTTGGCGTGAGTTGTTTGAGGGCCTATGCTACACTGAGAAATAGAAGGCAGGAGAAGAATAAAAAGACGCTATGTGGCCTTTCTATTTTTAACAAGAACGTGCCATCGGATGCTATTTTTCTTTCTTTATCTTGTTCTTTTTACAGTACATTTTTAATGCCATAGGTACTATGTGATAACAGAAGAACCAGTTAGCGACCAGACAGACCGACGCAATTTTGTTGGCTGTGCTCTTAAGCAGTGATTTTCAAACTGTGTGCTGCGGCGCCCCGGGGAGCAGCGACCTCTTCACAGGGGCACCACGAAAATATTCGAAGATACACTAGTTTTTTTTTTTTTTAATCTCTTACATACGAATAGTCATACTTTTACTTAGGTTAGGGCGCAGTGGAAGATTTTTAATTGAATAAAGGCGCCAGGACTTGGAAAAGTTTGGGAAACACTGCTTTAGAGATAAATGTCGACCTTGATACTGACATTTTATTAAGGACGTCAGATCCGCCATTGTTTATTTCAGTACTGGCATTGCGTTAGGGGGGATTCAATCGGATGTCGAATAATGACGTAGTATGTTGATAGTTGAATGAGAATACTATTGTGCAGTGTCATACAGCCGTAATTTCTCTGTCTAATTATAGCTGCCAAATTTAGACCGGCGACAGCGTCCAGGGCTTTGTAATTAGAATTCGTTCGTTTTTGGACAGCACCAGGGTAGTTCAAGCGTTGCCAGTAGGGCCACTATGAATATATGCGTGTAGATAAAGGCTATAATTGACTTCGTCGTTTTTTTTTTTTTAATCCAAAGAACCAATGAACACAAAAATTTCCGCGCTGACGTAAAAGTAAATTATTAGAGGAGTGTAACGAGGTAGACAGTAAATGAAAAGGGAGGAAAATATCTCCAGAGAATAGGGACACGAATGAGGTACCCAGGCGCAGTTTGAAACGTCATTGATCACGTGACCAGTCCGGGGTTTGGAAAGGGTAGGCGTGGAGTCTATAATGATCGGGCATTCAGTTACACATTTTTGTTAGAAACCGTTTACACTCCATTGCTGCATGGGGCATTTGATACCAGAAACTTAGGGAATGTGGGGGGGGGGGGGGGCGGGTAAGCGCTTGTGCACACCCCTACATTTTTACGAGGAACCTGAGGCCCTCCCCCCCCCCACCCCCCATATCTGAATTCGTAAGACGGCTAAGCTACATCTACCCTCACCCTAACCATTTGCAGACGTTTTCTTTTTTTTTTTAATTTTTCTGTTAAATACATATTTTAAATGTATTATATTATTGTCATTCAGCACATGATTATTATAGAAAAAGATATAAAACCGTTGTTGCTACGAGATACTGAGATAAGTGACATTGTGTATTTGTGTAGTATTGTCTAATCTATTTATGTGCTGAAGAGGGCTCCATAGCCGCAACGTTCACGTTTTATTTGTGTTTGTTATATTGTGAAGCTTGTTGATATACATGATTTTCAAACCGCATGCCCTTACTTTTTAACAGTGGTCTCGAAAACTCCTGCATGGATCATCACGATTTTTTTCCTCTTGTGGCCTTAGTTTACCCATGTCCTTGTGATTTTTGTAATTTACAATTGCATAGGTACCTCTGTCTTCTTAAAGTGGCGATTTTCTTTGATCTTTGTTTGACTTTTAATTTGTGTACACCTAAAAACAGAAGATACATTAATTGACATAAGTGTAGAGATTGTTTGGAAAATAATTCACATGTGCAACGATCTTGGTAATTATTAAGACAGCCTATACGGCATACAACGAACAACCCGCAACCACGGAAAACTAATGCTAAAGGTGATTACCTGAGAGTCACACGCTTATGACAAGCGTGTGATCTGATGCTTCAAAAACTGTATGTTTAAATTAACTGTTAAAAGGTTAGTTGCCTATCCTTTACAGGACGTCGCAGAACCAACCCCAGCAGCCCCTGACTGTTGTGTGGGTTTTCTAGGCAAATTTACGTCCAGTAGTTTTCTATTGCCTCCTGGACGGTCGGCCCCCTGATACCACTGTCGAAACCAACGCAGGGCGCATGGCTTGCAGCTGGGATCGAACCCGGTACCCTGGCATTACGAAGCGTTCGCATCGACTTAGCCAGAGAGCCGACAAATTAACTGTAAGAGGACACACGGTTATAAACCCAAGTGCTCTGCCACCTGTACAGACAGCTGATAAGAAACTGTCAGCCTGTATCGCTGTCCGCACGAAACTCCGTAGCTACAGCGACGTTCTTCTGTTAACCCCAGACTATTAACTCTGATACCCATTTACTAGTCGCTGGGTGAACCCTGCAAACCGTTCGGTTTCGAACACCGGCCATGGGCTGCAGCGAGTCGCAGCTGGATTTGAAAGCGAGTCTCCTATTGACTGCGGCCCCGTCACATGCTTGGCGGTCAAGTGTCAAAGTGACGTAGGGGCTGTTTTTTTTTTTAAATCAGAGATCCAGATCATCTCTGTCACAGGTGTGGCTTAATACAATAATATGTAATTTAAAAAACACGTGCGTAGTCGAATGCAAAAATGCATTTTTAATTATATATATTCTAATAATGCTACCTCTTCTATTCTAGGTCGGCCGAGCCTAAAATGGGTACCAGGATGAATATCCTGGAAAGTAAAGATGGCCGGCGTAATGCTGATCACATTACCCATCTAGTGTAAACATATGGGTGCTCTTTCCATATGCCCAATGCGCCTAAAAGTGTGAAAATGAATCTTTACTTACTTTACTTACCTCATTTACTCCCATTTTTTGCGAATTTGTTCGTTATTTAGAAGTACACATTTAAGCTTCACTTTAAGCTGTTAAAAAAAAGCTTGTGCATGTGATAAACAAACCTTTAGCTATTTTTTCAAGTCTTAATAATACAATTTAAACGACCACTAATATAAAGACACAGCTGTAGGTTGCATATTTTAGAGTCAGCAAACCAAACTATCTCTATATCTGCCCGGACAATGATTGTGAAATTAACCATATTAGACACGTGCGATTTCTATTTTCTTTCTTTTCCATTTAGCCAGACTGAGCCACATCAACGCATGGCCGGGTACAGCTATTAATATTAATTATTAATAATAAATGAAGGTCACTATTTACAATCTGGCTTGTTGGGCCTATAGGGTTGGACATATTTTTATAGAGCAGGCGGCATTCGATTGATGATGTGGTCAGCTTCACGCCGACCTACTTTACTTCCCAGGACACTACCTGAAGGACCCCCGCACACCTTCGCCCCCCCCCCTCCCCCCAATCCTAGGTGGGAACTCGGATACTAGACCTTAGGACCAGTAGGCAAGTGTTTAGCCACTACACTACGGCAGCTGTTTTCTCTAAAATATTCAAAAATATTGACTGTCTGTGTTTAATTTCTCTATTTATTTAAGGTCTTATCGCTCGGTTTTTTTTTTTTTCGGTTAAACATTTGAAACCATAAAATAAAATGAAGCAGGAAATGGGTTGATGAAAGAGAAAGCATCCAACGAGAGTACTCATGAAATGAATGGGTCGGCTTGGGAAAAGGAAGAGGGAACAGAATTGTAAACACTTTTCAGAAATAAGTAAATAAAGAAGAATAAAGGAGGGAAAAAAATTATGTAGGAAAAGTTTAGCCGAAGCTGTTGCAGTTTGAATCAAAAGGAAGATAATTATTATATCAAGAATAAATAAAACAGGCTACGACTTCACAATGAAGGACGACTACAGTAGATCTTGAAGACTATCTGTCTCTCGCCATTGGCTGTGTACTTTCTGAGAATGTTGTTCAATAAGTCAGTTCTTTGCTGGAAAACAAATCGTCACGTTCAACCAACATTTTCATAGGGGCGGCTCTAGGTTATAACTATGACTAGGTTTTTTGCGCCATATAAAATGGCTTATAATTGCACTTTGTAACCCTTTGAAAATAAAGTTTGTTCGTTCGTTCGTTCGTTCGTTCGTTCGTACTCCACCAAGAGCCCAGAAAAGACTACTGCAGGTTGATGCGATCAGAGGACAGACCCAAATACTGTCCCGACCGGCGAAGAAGTCGTCTACCGGCGAGCTCATTGATGACTTGGTCGCTAATGTAACTGTTGTTCGTGCATCTCCTGACGTCATCCATCAGTATATTTGGATATCTGTCTCTTGCTTGTTAGCTTGTGATATCTTCTTCTTTACGTTCACCGGTTGTTCGTCTACTTCTGGACTCTAGTCCTGTTCCAGGAATTGAATCTTGCTTGCTCATCGGCCTTACAGACCTAGCTTATTTGTATGCTGACTGTTAGTTTGTCCGCCTCTGGGTTGTCCGCCTTCCAGACAGATGCACTCAACCCAAAATAATGCGATGTACAAGAATAATATTCATTGAATATAAAATACAGAATAATGACACACAAACGAATCCGAAGCGGAAATGCGATCTATCAGATTCCGAAAGAAAGTGATAATTAGGAAGAATATAGAGGCTAGCAGTTCCGTCACTGCTGATTAGAGCTGGGTTATTGAGTTTCGTTACTTTGAACCCGCCAAGTAATGTAAGCTTTGTGTACGGCTAACTGGCGAACCGCGTGTCGGTTTCGATTTTCTTCAGCCCTCTCCAGGGAGCTCGGAAATATCCGCTTGCAGTCTGTGCTGGCGTGCTGTCGTCTGGTGGAAGAACTACTTCTTTACGGAGGAAGAACAGTGTAGTGTCTGCGGAAGTTGGGTAATGATGAAGCATGATAACAGTGGTTGTTAAATCTGCCTGGCAAAAAAAAAAAGAGCATGTCGTGAGAGTAGACTAATCGGGAATTTTCTTTGAAGTCGGAGTACATCTGCCTGAGAGGCAACGAATCAACAGTTTGCATGCAGACGAGTCAGACCTGTGAAACGGATGTGCACGCAACACTCAGTTTCTGGAACAGGAATAGAGCCCAGAAGTGGACGAACAACCATAACTTTTCTCCTGAGTTTACAACCTGTGAACGCAAAGAAGAAGATGTGGTAGTTAACTACGGTGATGGTGAAGTATGCTACTAAAGACCAAGATTGTTTCAATATTAAAACAACAGATCATCTTCAGATTTCAAGTAATCAGCCACAGCGAGCCACACTAAAACGTTACAACGGGTATAGAGCGAGTGGAAGATCTCAGAAAATATGGAGTGATGGCTTTAAGAACAGCCTTACAGTAATGAACATCAGTCTTAATAGTGCTCTTGACAGAGCTCGTCAATGAACATTACATGTCCCCCCGACACTTGATGAGGTACAAGGTGGAAGAGAAGAAGAAGAAGAAGAAGAAGAAGAAGAAGAAGAAGAAGAAGAAGAAGAAGAAGAAGAAGAAGAAGAAGAAGGCAATTGCAATTCCAACTTCATACAAAAACGGGTAGCCCGTAGTTACCCCGTTCCTGTGCCAACGAATGCCACACAGAATGTATATCACTGTCCCTTGTGAAAACATTGACATGCACTGCGGGCTCAGCTAATCCAATAGCATAAACAAGCATTAAGTTAACTGGGCACCGCCAGAAGTGCCAACATTAACAGTGCGACACTAGAAAAGCAGTTACAACAGATCACTAGTTGCACACGCGATAAATCACATACGGCAACAGCCGTTCTCATTTCAAACCATATCAGGCGCAGTCAAAAAGTATTCCAGTCACAATCCACAGCTCACAGTGTCGCGCCATGCACTCAACGAAGTAGCTGGGCGACGAAACTATATCCTATCTACATATGGAGAAAAATGCAGCGACCAACTACTGTCGCAAGCAAAAATTTGCCACGACTAAAAACTTCAAACCAGACTTATCCTCCATATTGACCGGATCTTTAATCACATCCTTGTAAATACAAGAAGGCGCATGTCGAGCCCGTCTGTCCAACTGTGCTGGATATTGTCCTGACCACAGATCCGTCTAAAACTGGAGGCGTATGCCGCCCTAAAGCGCCACCCCCCCCCCCCCCCCACAAAAAAAAACTGTAAGGAGCTAAACGACCCCCGCCCGCTTTCACATAACCATATTTGTTTCTCTTTTTAAATTTTTGTTTATGCATTTATAATTCCTATTTAATCTTCTGCAATATATCCTTGTTAGAAGAATACTAAATTTCAAATGGTCAGATTTCCGAACCAATACACAAATAAGGCAAGAATCCAGGCAAGAGTATGTGTCTAATTTTATACGAAAACGCCACTGGAACTATGTCGGCCACGCTCTTAGAATGGATAAATCAAGACTTCCTTACCAAGCCCTCATTTGGACACCACAGGGGAAAAGATCTCATGGAAGACCAAGGGAAACCCTACGTAGAACTATCATCAGGGAAGGCTCGCTCATGGGCCACTCAAACATCCAAGACCTACAACAGATTGCAACGAACCGCCATGCATGGAGAGTCATGACCTCTGCCCTATGTGCCGCACTGGACACAAGAGGAAAGACTAACTAATTGAGAGTTAGAAAAAGAATTCTTGCTTGCTACATTCATCCAGTTTTAACACATGGCTGTGAATCCTGGACAATCGGTAGGCAGGCCAAATAATTTCTTGAGGCCTCAGATGTGGTTTTACAGAAGAATGCTTAAAATACCTTGGACAGCCAAAAAAGAGCAACCAAGAGGTTTTGAGAGAGGCGGGAGCCCGAAGACAACTTATCACAGACATCAGAAGGAGACAGTTATCATTACGCAGCAATGTTTTGAGAAGAGGGAAAATAGAAAATGTTGCGACCACTGGAAAGATCTGTGGAAGGAGGGACAGAGGAAGACAACGAGAGAAGTTTCTTGACAGACTTGTTGCATGGCATGGAGGTGTGTCGGCACACAAACTGATACATCCTGCAGGAGATCGCAGATTGTGGTGGGGCATGATCGCCCACGCTACTCGACAAAACACCTGATGATGATGATTCTATTTTGTTCAGATTATTATAATTTAATTTATTATTAATAATATTATTGCGCACTTCTTCTTCTTCTTAGCGTTTACCGACTGTAAACTCCGGAGTAAGTTTTGGTTGTTCGTCTACTTCACATATCTGGCTTATTTGTATTCAGACTTAGCACATCACCTCCGACTTTGAAGGAACCATCCCTGATTAGTTACCATATACACAAGTTTGTAAGAGGACAGTGAGTCTCTTAATGTTTCGCCAAGCTGAGGCCCTGGAATTTACACGTGGAAGGAATTACGCACTTAAACAAGATGTATGCTCTTTGAGAGCCTCTTCTCCTGTAAAGGTGTCAGAGGACAGTTTACTGGTAAACCGAATAGTAAACTTCTTCTTTTTTCTTCTTCTTCTTCTTCTTCTTCTTCTTCTTCTTCTTTCTTCTTCTTCTTCTTCTTCTTCTTCTTCTTCTTCTTCTTCTTCTTCTTCTCCTCCTCCTCCTCCTCCTCCTCCTCCTTCTTCTTCTTCTGTGTTCACCGGCTGTGAATTTCGGCGGAAGGTCCCGATAGATCGTCCATTTGAACTTTTGGCTTTTAACTGGACCTGAGTTTTGTGTGACTGAATTGCTTTAGACATATCGAGATCCGTAATATTTTGGAGAGAACAGTAGTGGGGGGGGGGGGGGGGGGGGTATGATTCCTTTTAGAAGAGGCAGGGATCCACCAGCACGGCGCTAGACACAGTGTATCAAAGATACTATGGGCACGTGAGTTCAGGAGGTGGACTGGTCGGCACGGAGCTGAGTGGTTTTCTGGCATGCGGCGATGAGATCGACATTCTGCAAAGGATCTACTACATTAATTATTTTTTTTTTTTTTTTAGCTTTCACCGGCTTTAACTGCGGTGGAAAGTTCTGGTTGTTCGTCCACTCCTGAACTTCGGTCTTGATCCAGAACTTGACTTTTGCGTGCACCTCCGTTTAACAGATCTTGCTTTTTTATATACAGACTGTTGGCGTCTTACCTCTTAGGCACATGCACTTCGATTTTGAGGGAAACGGTCCTAATTAGTCGCCTCCTACGACGTGCTTGTTGATGGGTAGTGGTTCTGTTCTTTGTTCTCCAAAAAGGAGCAGAGGAACCCACACGGCTAGTACGATCAGTAAGTAGTTATACAGGGAATATGAACAGTTGTAACCAGGGAACAGACTAAGACCAGAAGTCTAGTTTAGCTTACGGGACTGGCATTCTTGAGTTGATCTGAGTTGAGTTTCATGAGCCGACATCACAGCAGGCGAGATATCCCCATAAGCACTAAGTCTCCATATGCAACAGCCAGCGAAGACCTCCAGCTCTGATAGTACCAGCAGCTGTTTGACTGTATGACGATCTTGCCTTTCCTCCGAGGGTGGAATGTCGGCCAGATCACCTGCTTATGTCCTGTGAGACACCGTTTTCTTTAGATCTTGATAAGCTAATTGCGCCTCTGTACTTTTGGCTCACTCCAAATGAGTATTGACCGCATCTGGCTTGTCATGTATACATTTACCATCTCGCGTTCTTCAAGGGTTAAAATAATTCTGCTACAGTTGTAATTCTTCGATCCAGCTGCGTGTTTCAGAAATAACTGCTCCCAGTGACAAATATCTTCGCGTAGGCGCCGACGAAATCGATATAAAGATTCTGTATCTTCAGCGGTCTCATCCATTCATTCATTTATGTAAAGTGAAACAAAAATAATCGACCACGTTCAACCTTCTGCAAGCAGTATTGATTATAACTGTGGTCTGGTTTCTTTGTGCTAATTATGTTGGCTACTAAATGTCATTTGCACCAAAACAAGTGGCTTGGAGCGGAACTCTAGCACCTAGTGAGGGCTGTGGAAGGGGGGGAGGCATGCACTAAACACTACACACACATATACAGACATACATGTACAATTACACACACAAACCATATATATAAACACACACACATACACACACATAACATAGATGTCTGCAAGCCCATGTGTGAATGCACGCATACGCGTTTGCATACACACACATGGATATATACGTCTATGCGCACACGTATTTTGTATTTGGTTTATTACGTACTACGCAGCTGGACCGACCAATCATGACTGGTACCTTTCCGTCTTTCCAGAAGATAGTGCTATATTGCGCTATGAGGAGGCAATGGACTCACAGCCCATGGCGATGGCGAGTGTGACTAGCAAGACCCGCCGATGTCAAGACAAGTCTTCCACGATGATAGCATGGGATTTCAGGACCATTGTCAACATCTGTGTTTAATCCGTTTCTTCTTAAAGGCTCAGCTTTTATCTTTTCTGCAGTCATTCCTTCCATCACTCTCATTCCCTTCCTGATATGCCCTCTCCACACAACACGGAATTTTGTTCTCATGTGTCCACCTCAGTACCTGTATCATTCATGTCCCGCTTGCACACATCTTTATACCGTAGTAGAGGTCAGCCTCAACATCTTCTACCCGTCTTAAATTCACCATAAAGGATGTCCTTAAGGACATTGTTTGACATAATCTACTTCTAATTCTCAAGAATGTTAAATATTTATTCCTTTCAGAATGCTCCAGATGGATGCACAGTGCACGTGTTTTGTTATCGTAACCTTACTGATACTTGTATTCCACTCATTGTCCCCTGTAGAGGGTAAGTAATCAGTTAACTTTAGTTAGTTAGTCTACCTGAACTTACCATGCTTCTGTCATCATGCCTCTATGTTAAATAGGTTAATAGTTAGTCTACCTGAACTTACCATGCTTCTGTCATCATGCCTCTATGTTAAATAGGTTAATAGTTAGTCTACCTGAACTTACCATGCTTCTGTCATCATGCCTCTATGTTAAATAGGTTAATAGTTAGTCTACCTGAACTTACCATGCTTCTGTCATCATGCCTCTATGTTAAATAGGTTAATAGTTAGTCTACCTGAACTTACCATGCTTCTGTCATCATGCCTCTATGTTAAATAGGTTAATAGTTAGTCTACCTGAACTTACCATGCTTCTGTCATCATGCCTCTATGTTAAATTGGTTAATAGTTAGTCTACCTGAACTACCATGCTTCTGTCATCATGCCTCTATGTTAAATAGTTTAATAGTTAGTCTACATGAACTTCTGATACTTCTGTCATCATGCCTCTATGTTAAATAGTTTAATAGTTAGTCTGCATGAACTTATGATACTTCTGTCATCATTCCCCAATGGTAAATAGTTTAATAGTTAGTCTACATGAACTTCTGATACTTCTGTCATCATGCCTCTATGTTAAATAGTTTAATAGTTAGTCTGCATGAACTTATGATACTTCTGTCATCATTCCCCAATGGTAAATAGTTTAATAGTTAGTCTACATGAACTTATGATGCTTCTGTCATCATGCCTCTATGTTAAATAGGTTTATAGTTAGTCTACATGAACTTATGATGCTTCTGTCATCATGCCTCTATGTTAAATAGGTTTATAGTTAGTCTACATGAACTTATGATGCTTCTGTCATGGTATCCATATGTGAAATACTTTGATGGTGACTTGTGATACATCTGTTATCGTGTCCCTCTGAAATAGATAGTTACTCTACATAACATTTGATATTTCTGTGACGTAGTACTTAAGGGAAAAACTTTAAAATGTCCTTCTGAAATATTTATCATGGGGCATCTGTGTAAACTATTTTGTAGTTTGTCTCCATTACCTTTTAATGTTTGCATCGTGAAAGCTCTGTATGAAATACTTTCTCCTGTCCATGGACATGGGGATGCAGTCAAACAAACATTTCGCCAAGGGAACAAGATGTGTAAATAACACAGAACAGGTGTCATCGGTCGTTTTACACTAGTGGAGCTTCTGAGAAGGAGATTGGAGCACCTATGGATCTGTTCGGAGTGCTGTGGTGACAGACAATCCTCACTAATCACTATATAACATAACATAACCCTTGACATGTTAACAGTCGTGGAGATGTATCGATAGAAGCACTACTACACACAAAACCCGCTATCTTTCTGTCTTCCGCTTGATGAATGAATGTTTGATAAGTTTTTTGATGTTGTCGTTTAGGTTCTTCTTTGCCCTTCTCTTTTTCGACTATCCCCCAATGTTCCTTGAAGTACAGTCTTTGCAATCGAATCATGTCTCACCGTGTGCCTGAACCAAGCTAGCTTGTGACGTTTAACCACTGCCAAGAGAGGCTCCTGATGTCCTGCAAATTTGTATATTTTGTCTCTGACATATTTATTAGTTGTTTTTTTTTTTTTAAATACCTAATTCGTAAAATGCGTCTATAGCATTTACATTCGAAAGCCTGAATCTTCCTTTTATTTCCACAGTGAGAGTCCAACTCTCACATCTGCTTAAAAGAATAGACAACAGCAGTGATTTGTGTATATTGACCTTAACTGCGATACGGAGTTTGCTCTTTCACATCGTAATCAGCTGGAAAATCGCATGTCAAGCCTTGATCTCATCACTAACTGCTTATCACTCATTAACGCTCTGTATTTCTTTTCCTATCACAGCTTCAGATGACACAAAGGGCCATTGGGGTCCATGGGGCCCCTTGAGTCCTTGCAGTGTCACTTGTGGTTCAGGAATCGCAAACATGGAGCGAGTGTGGATCCCAGGACCAGACGAACAGGATGCTAAAAGCTTTAAAAATCCTTTTACCTTTACCCAAGTGTTTTCATGTACAGACGAGACCTACCCTGAGTGTCCACGTAAGTTTGATTTATGAACAGGTAAAAATGTTCATTAACATGAAATTAAAAAGGAATAGTGAGAAGAAACAATGAGTCAAAACATAAGTAGGTATCTTAGAATGATCTTGTGGTCATTGTTTATTGTGATCTTTCTTATTTGTCTACATTTTATTATATTTGTATGTAAATTTAGTATTATGTAAATGATTATTTTCTATGAATCAATTTTTTTTTCTTCTTTTTCTCCTTCTCCTCATCCTCTGTCACAGCTGCCTCCTCCTCCTCCTTCTTCTTTTTCTTCTTCTTCTTCTTTTTCTTCTTCTTCTTCTTCTTCTTCTTCTTCTTCTTCTTCTGTTTCTTTTTCTGCTTCTGCTGCTGCTTCTTTCTTTTTTCTTTCTTTCTTTCTTTCATTCTTTCTTTCTTTCTTTTCTTTTCTTTCTTTCTTTCTTTTTTTCTTCGTTCTTTCTTTCTTCTATTTTCTTTCTTTCTTTCTTTCTTTTCTTGTCTTTCCTTTTTCTTTCTTTCTTTCCTTTTCTTTCTTTCTTTTCTTTCTTTCTTTCTTTCTTTCTTTCTTTCTTTCTCTTTCTTTTCTTTCTTTCTTTCTTTCTTTCTTTCTTTCTTTTCTTTCTTTTCTTTCTTTCTTTCTTTTTCTTCTTTCTTTCTTTCTTTTCTTTCTTCTTTTCTTTCTTTCTTTCTTTCTTTCGTCTTCTTTTTTTCTTTCGTCTTCTTTTTTCCCTCATCTTTTTCTTTTGCATTCATCCTTACAAAGGAGGTTGACACTTTGTATTGTGGTTTACAGCTAAGCTGGGCTATCTGCATCTTTTGGCCCAACACATTTGACGTTAGCAGACACCTTATTAGCCACCTTAGATGGCATGCTTCTTGATGAAGCAGTGGGGAAGAGTCTTACATACATCATACATTGCTTGGGACTAAATAGAGTTAACAGCTATATAGATCTAAGCCTAAAATACTAAAGTGAGTGATGGAAAGTCAGTCAAGAATCTCTAGAGATGTGGTTTTATAGTCAAATGATGAGAACACCATGGTTAGTTGCGTAACCTTTACAGGAAGTTGCAGAACCAACTTTTTCAGCCCCTGGCTGTTGTGTGGTTTTTCTAGGCAAATTTACATCCAGTAGTTTGCCATTGCTTTCTGGACGGTCGGCTTTCTTGATACCACTGCTGAAACCAACGCAAAGCGCATGGCCCGCAGCTGGGATCGAACCCGGCATTACGAAGTGTTCGCGTCGACTTAGCCCCAGAGCCGACGAACACCATGGACAGATACAAAAAGTAATGAAGATATTTTAGAACTTCTTAACTCACAAAACAAACAAAAATGTGAATATGTGGCCTATTTCATTTTTGGTACAGGATTTTTTTTTCTCTTAACATTTTTAATGTTGAATGTTGAATTAAGAATCGACCCGCATCAGAAGGAGACAACCTACCTTCTTTGGTCACACTGAGAAGTGGTAAACTAAAGTATATTATGAAAGTGGGAAAGTTGAATGTTAAATGTTGAATTAAGAATCAACATCACAGCACTCAGGACACTCCCATAAGTGCTCAATCTCCATCTTCAGTGACAAGTGAAGCGTTCCAATTCCGATGGTACCAGTAACCATCTTATTGTATAATGGGAAAGTTGAGAGGAGAAGAAGCAGAGGGTGATTTTTTCTGATACATATGATCCTCCATGTAATGATGCCAGACTGTCCAGCGTCTTCTTTCTTGTGTTTCACTGACATGCAACTCAATATGCATGTAAAGATTCCTGTGTGTATGATAGAATGTGTTCGTCCTTAAGTCAGCGCATTAGGTCATTTCTATTTTGTTTTGTTTTTGTAACAAATCATTTTACCCTGCAGTATAGGGCTATCCAGTATATACAGGCAGTCTAATCAATAATGTAGTGTATATTTTATTTTCATTGTTTTAGAAAAATTATCTAAAGAAGAAAAGCGATGAGGAGTTAAATTAAAATCAAATATCCCCTATTGGTGCCAAGATACATTATTAGAGGGGATGTAATGAAGTAGACGTAAATGATATTTTTTTTTAAAGGGGGAAGGGGATATCTAGATAATAGAGATACAGATAAGCTACGCAAGTGCCAATGATTTATTTCAAAAATATAAAGTAGCCCTCAAACCTAAAAATGTTGGCCACCACTTTTATAGTGTAATTAGTTATTTAATTTCTATTTTAAATAAAACATGCTTAGAATTAATGTGGGCTAAAAAAAAGTTTGATGGGGACAACAAGAGTTAAGAATATGTAGTTTATTTCCTTTCTGGTACAGGATTTTTCCTCTAACATTTTTTTTCTTA
>CAJHNH020000047.1:749354-814354 GCA_905116865.2 Candidula unifasciata | reverse complement strand
CCACTTGCTCTATACCTTCTGTAATGTTTTAGTGTAGCTCACTATGGCAGACAGTACCAGGGCATTCTTTTTAGGTGTACAAACCACTTCATTTGTTGTTCTTTGATGACCTGTAAGACTGGCTTTATTCCTAGCATTCGTCTGATTTCATGATTTCATATTCTGTTTTTCCTTGAAACTCCTGCAGCTCTTCAAAGGCATTTCATCTCTGTTGTCACAATGTTATGTTCACTGGAGGATATAAATGTCCATGTTTGGCAGCATAGTGTTGGTTAAAAAATAGTTCTGATAAGATTCACTTTAGTACTACAGGGTATTGCATGGTCAATTCTTAAAAATCCAACTGAACAGGACTTTGCACCTTAAGTCACAGGACTAACAACAAGCACAGTTATTATCATCATGTAGCAGGTTTTTTGCAGAACGTCGCTCTCATCACAGTCTGCCTGAAAGAAACGCAGTCTCTCGCCAGCTCTCTCACCTCATGTACTTTCATTTTAAAGGAGTCACTTATATCATGTGCCCACCTTCGTGTTGGTCGGTCTCTGCCCAAACTTTCTAGTACCATGTTTTCTTCTTTTATTTTTTCCAATCCCTCGTGGCACTTGATAGGACCAGAATATTTAAGCTTCCGAGACAAGATGCTGTTTATTAGCCAATCTTCCATGATGTTCACATCTTTCAAGATATTAGTATTTCTTCTCTTCTTTGTCCATCATATTCTGAAGAATCTTTCTACAGCATTTCAACTCAAAAATCCCTATTTTCTTTTTTAAGGACTGGTATATAGTCCACGACTCACATCTGTATGTTGCTACAGGGAAGATGCATGCTCTCAAAATTTTAATTTTGATTTCCTAGCTAGTGCTTAGCCACAGACTATTAATGCTTTTAAAAGCAAAGTAACTACAGCTATATTGCTGCTTCCTTTCGGTGTTTACTTCATATTGTTTTTAATTTGTTAGTCATTAGTCAAAGTTCCAGCCTCACTGCAGACGGGTGTAGTCCTATATAACTGTTCCATTCCTGTGCCAGTGGAATGACTTCCTGTTCCATTTGAAAAGTTATGAAACACTTGTCAGTTACAGCAAGCTCTTGAAGCCTGCACATGCAAAGTAAAAATGTATAAGGTAGTTGTCACATGTGCTGACACTAACAGCCCCACACCAGAATTGCAGCTCACTGTCAGCATAAGTGTACACTCATACTTTCATTTAGCAACTACAGACTATCTCAGAATGCCCGTCAACATCTGCTAAAGTCAAAGTGTCTGTCTCGCAACACCAAGATCAAAATGTATAAAACGTTGATAAGACCAGTCGTTTTATGAAACTTGGAGTACAGCTAAAAGAGATGAAGCCTTATTACAGGTTTTCGAAAACAGAGTCTTATGATGAATCTTTGGACCCATCAAAGATGCAAACAGCGGTAAATGGAGAGTGAGAAGAAACAATGAAATTCATAATCTGTTCAAATCACGACTGATCACCGGCATCATGAGAGCTAATAGACTGAAAAGATTGGGGTATATTGAAAGAAGTCAGATAACAGAGAAGTAAAAACTGTAAATACATGAGAGGAGATGAATGGTCGTAGACCACGAGGGAGACCAAGAAAACGATCGAGAGATAATATCCAGACAGACCTGCAAACACTTGGTGTCACCAACTGGAAAGAGAAGGCCAACCAGAGAGATTAATTGAGGCGGCTGTTATCTGCAGCAATGAACCTCAAGGGCTTGGAGTGCTGTAGAAGAAGAAGAGGAAGACTAATCTCAGAATAGATCTGTTATTGTGTGCAATCATAAATCAGTTAGGTGGCGTCCGTGGCTAAGGGGTTGCGAGTCCGACTCGTAATCCAACATACCGCAATCGAAACCCACTGCGGGCTGCGTAGATTTTTATCATGGTATGGTACGTTGTAGGTCTACCCAGCCTCAAATGGGTACCGGGATAGCTGTCCTGGGAAAGTAAAGACAGCCAGCGTAATGCTGACCACATTACCCACCCAGTGCCAATTGGTCTGTAAAAATATGGGTGCTCTTCCCATATGCCTGATGCGCCTAAAGGCGTGAAAAGGGATCTTTACTTTACTTAACTTATAAATCAGTTACCTATTTCAACACTAATATATTATATAAAGAAGAATTACATTGTGCAATAGTAATGTATTTATGAACGACCTGCCCATTTGAAGTAACAAAGGAGTATATTTTTGAAACAAACTCTCCCCTTTAGTATAGCATTATGAAAGATTGGCTTTCGGTGACTAGAAGAGCCACTGTTTGGAAGCAAATCAAACAGAAGGAAATCCTTTATTATTGTATAATTGATTCATTTGACTATTCATTATTATATAACATAAATTTTATACATTTGAATACATTTTATTTTTTTTTTTAATTTTTTCAGGTGCACGTTCTTCATATTCCAGTTCTGTTCACCACTTGTTTATCTACTTGGTGTTTGCCATGAGTATAATGATGATGCTTCACTAGTATCATGCCAGGATTTTCACATATTGCTGTTAAATTTTTTTGTCACAAACATCATATAACTGTGCCATTACTGTACATTGTTTATACAATAATGGTGTCACAACGCCATTGATGTTATCACACCTATGCTTGTTTCTTACTGTTTGTTCATAATCTGGACTATTCTGTGATGAGTGAATATATATATATTGACTATATTGTGATCATTATTGTGTACTCTTATATAAATGCAAGTAAGTCTATTCATTTTAATGGGCAAAAGATTAGTGTATGTAACTGAAATGGCTGTGTTTGTGTTTGCTTCTTCTTCTTCTTATCCTTCTTTTTAACTTTCAGCAGCTATAAACTCTAATGGAAAGTTTTGGTTGTTCGTCCACTTCTGCACTTTAGTTTTGTTCCAGAACTTTAGTTTTATGTGCACAATCATTTTACAGATCTGGTTTGTTTTTGTTTTTGTTTTTTTTGCGTGCAAACTGTTGGTTCCTCACTTTGACTTTTATGACATACATATTAGGGATCAGTGATTTTATTGGGTTTTTTCCCTCCTGCAACCCACAAATGGATTTTTCTTTCCTAAATGATGGTTTATACAACTTAACAACCTTTAAGTATATTTTATCAACCCGCCAACATAGACAGCAGGTTACTTTCTGACCACTGAGTGCCCCACCTGCTTCATACAGTTAAACAGTAAATTTATAACTAATTTTCTACAATTTAATAGAATTTCCTGTTGGTTTTGTATTTGAATAATGGCTTTTTGAGTCTGTGTATCTTTTTAGGCTACAATCCCAGAGAGGAAAATTATTTCTGACAAATTTTTTCAATTCCTCATTTCTTTTGCCCAAATTTTGCTCTGTGATGCTAGGCATCGCAGGTAAACAGATGATCAGTCTTCAAGCTAGGGCATGCTCAGTTTCCCAGTGTGCTGTAATGTTGTGACGCCTCAAGGTATTAGTGATTCCTTTAGTCCAATTTATTCTTGATCAACCACTACGTCTTGGTGTTCTACTTTCTGACATCATTAGATTTATTCTCATTAAATTACCAAACGATTTCATTCTTGTTTTGTTTTTTTCAATGAAATTAATTATTATAGATGTTCCAATTTTTCTTGTAACTTCTTCATTTCTCATATGATCTCTTTCAGTTTTGTTCATTTATTTGTATGGACCCTCTCTGTAACTTTCAGGTCTTCTATCAAAATGTTTCTATCTTGCTACATTTCTGTAAACTCTGTATTACTTTCTTTACATTAAAATGGAGGGGTGGGGGGGGGGGGTGCATCACATGAAATTATTGTAAAAACACATAATGGGCAAACATAAAAAACATGAAGCACTGAAATAAATTGCAAAAAAAAGAATAGTATTTGATTTAAATATTTGAGAAATATCTGTTAATGGCCGTTTAGTTAACCATATGTGTTGATTCCTCCTCACCAAAAAAATTGGTTGACACATTTCATTCTAGGGACAGCTTTTATCAAGTTTGCTCTATAGTCAGTTGCAGTTTCCTGCTGACCAGATTTTGTCTTCCCAAGTGGGGCGCCGCGATCAAAACATTGTGAAGGCAGCTTGGTTGAGGCTGCCAAATCTATCAGTCATTATTCTGCCTCGACAAAGCACAACCACAATACATGCTGCTCCCAAGAAAAACACATAGAATTCACAACAAGCAGTAAAAAAACATCGCTGCTATTTACCATTTTGAAAATGGAACGGCCCATATCTGTTTAGAAAATCAACATATCTTTTGCTTCATATAACATCATCATCATGTAGCAGGTCCTTTGCAGAACGTCACTCTCATCACAGTCTGCCTGAAAGAAACTCGGTCTCTCGCCAGTACTCCTGCCTCATGCACTTTCACATTCAAGGAGTCACCTATATCCTGTGCCCATCTTCGTGTCCGTCAGCCCCTGCCCCTCCTTCCTGGTACCATGCCTTCTGCTATAATTTTTTCCAATCCGTCGTGGCGCTTGATATGAATAAAATATTTCAGCTTTCAAAAAAGGATACTGTTTATTAGCCAATCTTCCTTGATGTTCAGATCTTTTAAGATGTCAATATTTCTCATCTTCTTTGTCCAAGATATTCTGAGAATCTTTCTTTAACATTTCAGCTCAAAAGCCCCTATTCTTTTTCTCAAGGACTGAGAGATAGTCCATGACTCACATCCGTATGTAGCCACAGGGAAGATGCATGCTCTCAAAATTCTAATTTTGATCTCCTTGCTGGTGTTTAACCATAGACTTTTAAGGCTGTTCAATCCTTGCATTGCTATGGCCATCCTCCTTTTAATTTCTGTTGAACAGTCTCCATTGTTGTTTATTATAGAGCCTAGATATTCAGAGTTTGTGACATTTTCAATTTCTTCATAATTTATTGTTATTTTTGGGTGACAGCCCCTTTTATCTGGGGACATTATTTTCGTTTTCTTTAAATTCAAGAACAGATTTTGATCTTCACTGTGCTTTTGGACAGACAATATTAAATTTTCTATTCCTTTTACGCTGAATGAAAGGAGGACTGTGTCATCTGCGTAGCTGAGTTCCGGAATAGGGTTGCCACCAATTTTGAGCGGATCATAACTGTCACAAGTCTGGTCATTTTTGACATTTGTCATTATATTTTCTGCGTATATATTGAATAGGTATAGTAAGAGAATGCATTTTTCAAAAATTATTCTTAGATTAATGATGTGATCCCTAGTTCCTCTACCCTGTCTGAAACCTGCTTATGCTTCATCTAGCTCATATTGTAATTCCCTTTCAATCTTTTTCATGATAATTCGTAAGAGGATTTTGCTAGCATGACTTAATAATGCGATGGTACAGTAGTTGGAGCATAGTTTTGGATTTACTTTCTTTGAGAGAGGGATATAGACTGTTCTTTTCCACGCTTTAGGCCGAATGCCACTGTTCCAGATCTTCGTGCACAGTGCATGGTAGATTCGGACACTGGCCTCTCCTCCTGCTTGAATTAGTTCTGCTGGTATTTTTCGCAACCTTGTGACTTTCCTTTCTTTAGGCTGTGTATTGCCGATCGTACCTCATCCAGTAAATGCTCTGGTTCTTTTTCATAACTTTCACAAGTCGTTTTTGAATTACCTGTCACATCCTCATACATTTCTCTACAGTATTCTTTCCATCTTTCTAATATGTCTTTGGTTTCCATTAATGTGTTACCGTTTTTATCACTTATTACATGTAAAGAAGGCCTGAATTCGCATTTCAATGTTTTAATTTCTTTAAACATGTCTCTGTTTCTTCCTTGCATCTGGAGTTGTTCAATTCTATTACAGGTATTTATAATCTACTGTTTTTTATCTCCTCTGATAGCTCTTCTGATTTCTTTCGTGTGGTTCCTATATGCATGGCTATTTTTTTTTCTGTCCCTACTTGCTTTAAATTTCTTCTTTCTTCTATCAGCTTGAAAGTTTTGTCTGTGCTTCATATATAGGGGCGTGAAATCGTTAAATGAGAAAGTAATGATAATAAAAGTAAGTTGTAAGGAATATGAGTCATTCAATAATTATCTTGTGCTGCTACTTTCAGAAAGATACTTTTTAATTGATTGTATGGTGTGAGAACTATAGTTCTATTGATTGTGCACTTCACTCACTTTGCCATATGTTATGAAAAATAATCCTTTATTTTTCTAAATTATAAGAGGGGGTCATAAAAGTAGGTCATAATGTTATAACTATGGCAGTATTTCAGAAACAGAAAATATACACATGACCACAATATTTAACTCTCAGTCCTAGGGGGTTTAGCATTGTAGGCCCAAGAGGTAGTAAATAGAGACTTAAAATTGGCGCATCTTGCGTTCACTGGGCTTCTAGGAAGGAACCTATGAACGTATGATTCATTCCGTGGGAATGAAAGAGTTTAAGAACATGTTTAGGATGAGGGAAACTCTGTTCTAAATATGCTATGTTGAAGAATAGTTTTTTATTAAGAGACTCGAATATTGCAACATTGCTATACATGGCATGACAAGACAATTGATGTTTTTTTTTTTTTTTTTTGTAAAAACTTTTACATTTAGAGTATCGGTAGTTTGTTTTCAGTGAAATGCTCTGTGCCTTATCTCAGAAAATTGTATGGTATAGGTTCTGTATGTGGGGATGTGTCTCTGTGGTGTGAGGCAGAGTCCGTGTGTTTGGAAGAGTCAAAAGTGCTAACACAGGAACAACTGAAGAGAAACCAAGCTTCAGAAAGTGTTTGTGCTTACTCTAATGAATGCACTATTCCTTGAAAGGTGTGCAGTTTGTATGTTTTCTCTAGCATACACAGGATTGATGTGGATTCCAATACTGAAACCAGGCACCTCAGAATCTAAAGGCTCAGGCTCCTCCTTTCAGTAATTTTGAAGAAAGCTGAGAGCCTCTCCCCCCTCGCCCCCCCCCCCCCTCGCCCCTTTTTTTTTCTCCACTTTTCCCCCCAGAAAATTTGTGTTAGGGGTGTTGCCATGTATAAACATTCTCTTTTCAAGCATTTGTTTGTGTATTTCACATTATTTCAGTATATTGTTAGTTATTTGCCATTAAGCACATAAAGCATAATTATTATTATTAAAATGCACCGAAACAAAACTTAAATCCCTTTAGGCCGCCTCCTCAGTGTTATTTTTTTTTTTTTTGTGGTGACGCCACTCACAGACACTGATCAGTCAGTCACATGATTTCTCCACAATGAAGCATAGATTTGCCTGTGGCTGTCCAACATGTTCTCAGATATTGTGAAATGTGTGGATTTAATCAATGCTAGTTCATTTGTTTAAGGATAGATTGATTATCTTTCTGGCTGTCTTTCCCTTCACCATCACAGACCAAACCAGCTCATTGTGTTATCTCACATCTGCTGTTTCACTCTGATTTGATTTCACAGCCTTGACAGTTTTACAGTATAAAATAAAGTAAGGGACTCCTGAAGTGCATTGACCTATATTTTCTATAGAACAGTGAACACATGTGAGGTGCTGTAGCCAAGTGGCGAGATTCATAGCTACTGGTCTAGGGTTGGAGTCCATTTCAAAGCATATTTTGTTTTGTAAATAACATAATTTTTAAGTAATATCCTGGGAAGTAAAGGTGGCTTGAGGGATATTGACCACATCACTCATTGAGTGCCAATTATAAAAATATGAGTCTAACATGTTCCTCAAGAGCCTGTGGCATTACAAGGGTCTTTTACTTTCTATCTTTTTTTTTCTTCTTCTTCAGCATTCCGAGCCCTTGAGGTTCATTGCTGCAGATATCACCCGCCTCCATTCATCTCTATAGTTGGCCTTCTCTTTCCAGTTGGTGACACCAAGTGTTTGCAGGTCTGTCTGGATTTTATCTCTCCATCGCCTTCTTGGTCTCCCTCATGGTCTACAACCATTCATCTCCCTGGTGTATACAGTTTTTACTTCTCTGTCATCTGACATTCTTTCAATATGCCCCAACCATTTCAGTCTATTAGCTTTCATGATGCCAGTGATCAGTGGTGATTTAAACTGATTATGAATTTCGTTGTCGCTTCTCACTCTCCATTCACCACTATTGTAACAAAAATATGGAAATCGTTATTTTTTGATAATATATACAGCCCTGTTCATCACTGTAAAAAGTTCTTTGAAGGCTTCTTATCTTAAACCATTATGGCAAAACCATTGAGGTATTTCTGAGAGTAAGAAACCAAGATTTGGTGGCAGCTTGGCAAATGCAGAGTGCTAGTGAATGGCAGATACAACTGAGCTGTACACAAAAAAGAAGACATCCTAAATTTTAGACTAAACAGAGTTCTTGCGCCCAACATTTGAAGCGCCATCTGACGCAAACCCATTGCAATTTATAAGACTGTGGCCACAGCTTTTGATTTCCTTATCAATCAAATTAAATATGTTTTCTCCTGCAGCCACTTGCAAGGAAATTAATGCAAGAAATCCAGTAAATATTTCTTTTTTTTTTTCTGTCACTGAAAAAAAACGAACTATAATGCACAAGTTCTTTTGCGTGGAAACTTCAGTAGACTCATCTGTAATGATGGCTCATCTTTTAGTATTTAGAACAGATCCCAAATAAAATGGATCAAGAGATAAAATTAGTTAGTTAGTCTTTCCTCTTGGGCCTAGGGCGGCACATAGGGCATATGTCATAGCTCTTGTGTTTGGCGGTTTGTTGCCACCTCTTTAGGTTTTGGATGTTTGTTATGCCCATGGTTGAGCCTTTCCCTGATGATGGTTCTACACAGTCTCTCTTGGTCTTCACCGTTTTCTTTTCCCTCCCAGTGTCCATGTGAGGGCTTGATGGGGGAATCTGGTCTTATCCATTCTGAGTGCCTGGCCGATGTAGTTCCAGTTGTGCACTTATTAAACTGGGTAAATTGTCCTGCTTGGTCTCTTGTCTTATTTGTGTATTGAGTAAGAGATATAATTGAGCTGATATTAACACCTTTAAAAAAAAAATTCTTTTAAGAATATACACTTATGTAACACATTTACTTTTAAGAAATAACACTTATAACACATTTACTTTTAAGAAATAACACATTTTCTTTTAAGAAAAAAACAATGATATATTTGTTTTTCATTTGATTGACTGCTCCAGCCCTGGTGCTATTGATGACTGAATATACTTGTTACTGTTAATATTAACATTGCTGATAGCTAGTAACCATTATCTTGTCTTGGCTCAAATAGTTCATATTTTTGTTGTGCATTTTTTTTATTTTGTTTCATTGTTATTCACACACAATTACAGACATTGTTTCAATGAATTGATATTTATCAGTAGTTGTTTGTTAGTTGCAGTAGCTTAGAGGCTAGATGCTTACCTACCGAATTAAAGGGTTTAGGTTTGAACTTCCATCAGACGGGTTTTAAAAAAACAAAATCCACCTTGGCTCCCCAGTGGACCCAGCTCTAAATGAGGACCAGGTAATGTCTCAGAAATCTTCTTCTTCTTATTCTTCTTCTTCTTCGTGTTCACCAGCTGTAAACTCTGGCGGGAAGTTCTGGTTGTTCATCCACTTTCGGACTGCAGTCCTGTTCCAGAACCTGAGTGTTGCGTGTGCAGCCGTTTTACATTCCTGACTCATTTGTATACAGACTGCTGGTTCCTTGCCTCTCAGGCAGATGCACTCCAACTTTGAAGAAAGCTCCCAAATAGTCGACTCTTACGACATGCTTTAGGGGAGGCAGTGGTTCTATTCTTGTTATCCCTATAACAGGGCCTCAGAACCCACAGAGGAAGTCTCAGAAGTGTAACTCATTCAGCTCAAGCAACATGCTGTGTGGACGGATATGACGGATATTAACTTATGCGCACCAGTCAACATGTTTTTTCTTTTTGATTTTGTTATACTAATACATTTATTGTTAGTCAGACAATCGAAATCAACCTAACAATATACAGTACCGACACTTTTTTAGCCTTATGGTTTCTTGTGTGTTTTTTTTTTTTTTTTTGGCACTTTACTGTATCAGACACTTTGTGGTGATTACCTGCACCTTTTTTTAATATGCATTTTAGTCCATACTGGCACCCTTCTTCTAGAAAAGCCCTGCATGTATATTTGTGTGAATATAAATAAATAAGGATATATATATGTATATATATGCATGTGTGTGTGTGTGTGTGTATATGCATATATATACATACACACATTCATTTGCATGAAGCACTCACCTATTGCAACCTGTATCGGTATTTCAGTTTAACCAAACAGTGAATACAGTTTTTGATGAACTCTACATTTTCTCATTTGTACACTAGTTTTGCAGGTTTCCTTTTTTTTTTTTTTTTTTCACTCAGTTGCTCATCTATTTTGTACATTAATTTTGAACAGACAGTTGCCATTTCACAAAGACTCTCTCCCCTTCTGTTAAGATTTTTTTACCATAAATGTCTGTAGTTACGTTGTCATTACTGATATTTTACTTATCCTGACTCATAATTATTATGTTATGCAGATACATTCCTGTGCTTTACGATGTCATTCATAAATGTATTTTGCCATGTTTGATGTGACATTAATGTCATCAGTCGATGAGGTGGTGTTATTTTAAAAACTCTTACATCTTTATTGTGTTGACATAGCTTCAGATGATATTAACATTGAATTTTAAACAATGTTTTTATTCAAGGTTCACTGTAATATTTGATTTTTCTGCATTTACCTGCCAAAACAGGGGTACGGGCTTGATCATCAGGGGTCCAGGCTTGATCAACAGGGGTCCAGGCTTAATCAACAAGGGTCCAGGCTTGATCAACAGGGGTCCAGGCTAGATCAACAGGGGTCCAGGCTTGATCAACAGGGGTCCAGGCTTGATCAACAGGGGTCCAGGCTTGATCAACAGGGGTCTAGGCTTGATCAACAGGGGACTAGGCTTGATCAACAGGGGTCTAGGCTTGATCAACAGGGGTCCAAGCTTGATCAACAAGGGTCCTGGCTTGATCAACAGGGGTCTAGGCTTGATCAACAGGGGTCCAGGCTTGATCAACAGGGGTCCAGGCTTGATCAACAGGGGTCCTGGCTTGATCAACAGGGGTCCAGGCTTGATCAACAGGGGTCCAGGCTTGATCAACAGGGGTCCAGGCTTGATCAACAGGGGTCCAGGCTTGATCAACAGGGGTCCAGGCTTGATCAACAGGGGTCCAGGCTTGATCAACAGGGGTAGATTTATTTTTGTTTAATGACCAGTAAGACTCTGAGAAGAGGTTGCCTAAATGGTTAAGAATGCTGGACTCTCATGCAGAGGACCCTGGTTCTAATCCTCGGTGAGGTTGTGGATTTTTTCTGATGGCAGAATCATCATATATCATAACCTTTAACAGTCCAGGCAACACTAGTGGTCCTAAATCGTAAGGCTGAAAGACCTCCCTGCGTACACCGCAAAAGCAGTAAATACTGGCAGTAAAGCCCATCCCAGCTGTCGTAGGGGGCCCTAACTCAACAGAGGAAAGGGATTTCAGGACTTGTAGGGCATGAGAGGCATAATTAGTCACAACTGCATTGCTTCAGAGGAAGCTAAATATATACTTATCAATTGTAAAAGGTGAGATTACATGTGATACAATTGTTGAGGGGCTGAATGGTCTTGAGGTATGCCATCCGCCTCGAGTGCTGGAGGTTCTGGATTCAAAACCCCGGTGAAGGCTAGGATTTTTTTCACATGGACTTCTAGTAATTTCCCCTGGTCTCTGGGTTGTAAGATCGGAGGCCCATGTGCATTGTTGCGCACGTACAAAAATACCTTGGCAGTTGGAAATCGCAAAAAGAGTAGCCTAATGGCGCTGTCCAGGCAATATTTGGAGTTTAAAATCTACCTGTTTCAGGATCCTCGCTAGTGCAACGGAGTGCGTGCACTGCACTGAGATTCTTCAGACTCAGACTTGAGTTAGAAGAAGAACGGAGCACTTATGAATTATTCTTGTGTGCCATGATGTTGATCCGTTGAATAAACAGTAAACATAAACAGTAATGGCTGTTTTTAATGGCAGTAAGACTCTGGGGTGATCCTGCCTTAAAGTGGATACCAGACTTCGGAACTTTCCAGTCAATTGTGAGAACAGTAATGGGGCATATAGTTCTTAGAAGGAGAGGCAGGGACTGACCAGGGCAGCAGTAGACACAGAATATCAATGATGCTTTGCATTAAAGTTCAAGAGGTGAGAAAGTTGACAGGAGGCTGAGAGGCTTTCTAGCATGCCATGATAAAAGCATGATTCTACAAAGGAACAGCTACATGATGATGATGATGATGAAGTTGCAGATAATTTTTTTTGTGAAAGAAAGAACTGGATTGGAGTTAATTAAAACCACATATGTAAAATGTTACCAAACAAAATATCATTTGTTGCTTGGTACCTAAAGAGTTGAGTTGAGTCTGTACTTAAGTCAGGCTTTGTTGCACTAAGAGCCATCCAACTGCTTGTGCTAGGAAATAGTTAACTGCTTTATCATGGAAACCTCAAAAGCTGCACACAGAAAAGATAAAGTAAACTGGTCCCATCACAACATAAATGTGTAAACTAGTATTTGTGGAATATGTTGCATTTATCCCCTGATAGCCAATATCTGCCCCTGTGATCACCTTAAAAATGTGCATCTGTGGAAAGTCATTTGTTGTTTTTTGTTGTTTCAACATTACTTTGTTCTCTATCACCTTCAGGATTCTCCACAAGATGGTTCATTTAATGGCATGTGTTTTCTGTTTCTTGTTTTTTTTTTTCTCTGTTTTTTTTTTTTTTTAATATATATTTTGTTAGCTTTGTCAGTCAATCAGAATGACTGCACAAATAAAGCTATTTAAACTTGGGTTACACATGTCTCTTCATTCCACAGGCAAGAAAGAGGTCACTGTGGCTGCTGTGGGATACGTCAGTTAAGTGATTTTGTGTCATCGTGTGGGTTTTTTGGTGTGTGTATGTGCTGATGAAGGCTCTGTAGCCACAGCGTTCACTTTTTTGGGAAGCTCGCTAATCTACTTTTTGTTCGGTATTATATTTTCCATGGTATTGTACAAATACAGATGGCACCCTTCAAAATATGGACAAAAGAAAAGACAGATTATCAAAACAATACGTTAGGTACTTGAAAATTTTTATATATACATTTTGTACTAGAGAAACATCAAACTATTAGATTTTAAATGTTTTACATGAGTGGCATCCAGTGTCTTACATTAATGGTATCCAGTTTAGTGGCATCCAGTTTAGTGGCATCCAGTGTCTTACATTAATGGCATCCAGTTTAGTGGCATCCAGTGTCTTAATGGCATCCAGTTTAGTGGCATCCAGTGTCTTACATTAATCGTATCTGGTGTATTGGTATCCACTGTGGCAGCATCATGTTTCTTACATTATTGGCATCCAGTTTAGTGGCATCCAGTGTCTTATGTAAGTGCCATCTAGTGTCTCACCTTGGCGGCATCCAGTGTCTTATGTTGGCGGCACACAGTGTTTTACATTTGTGGCACCCAATGTCTTACAATAACGGCACACAGTATCTTACATTGGTTGCATCCAGTGTCTTATATTAAGGGCATCAAACGTAAGGGTATTTAATGTCTTACATTAGCAACATCCAATGTATTGGCATTTAATGTCTTACATTAGCAACATCCAATGTATTGGCATTTAATGTCTTACATTAGCAACATCCAATGTAAGGGCATTTAATCTCTTACGTTAGCAACATCCAATGTACTGGCATTTAATGTCTTACATTAGCGGCGTCCTGTGCAGTGGAATCCAGTGTACTACATTGATGGCATCCAGTTTAGTGGCATCCATTGTCTTATATTGGTGGTGTTGTAGTTAGTCTGCTTGCCTGCTAAAGCAGTGGTCTGGGTTCAGTCTACAGCAGAGGCAGGATTACTTTCTGCTGCCAGTGCCGATGTGATACTTCAAATCCACACTAGGGCAGATTTCTTCCAAACTGTCATCCTCAACGCAAATCAGACAAGTCCCTAAGTGTTTGGATCCAATCTTCACTGTTTTCCTCAGCGTTTGGCCACTGATAACATCAGTTTTCTGTTGGTTTACTATTGTTCTTTGGCTGCTGTATAGTGTTCACGGCTGGCGACACCTATTTTGACATGATGCTTTTGTAGTCTTGTCAAGGTCGCCGATTTACTGTTTTTTATTCCTGAATCATCTACCTATTCCGCCTTCCTTGAAAGCATAAAGAAACATCAGCAGGTCCATTGCTTCTCCTGTGCCTTCCATGGCCCTGCCAGCAAGCCAATCTGCGCATTCATTCCCTCTTACACCAGAGTATCCTGGCCAAAACAAAATGAAACTGGTTCCTGTCACATGAGATACCAATGACCCACCTTATGCCCTGAGCTAGGACTTAACACCCTGACAGTCGTAAAAGCTCTCATACTCACTTCTATAATGTCTTGCATCAGAGAGAACCTATAGGTTTTAGGCTCTTCATATCCTACAGTCTACTTCTATACCATAGTCCATTTCTCCCCTAATTCCCTTCTTTGGATCCCCTCTTTTTTAATGTGTATACCTGATGATAATAGTACAGCTTTAAAATTTTGATTTTGAATTGCTATAAACAATGTATAATTAACAATATTGTACTGTTTATGTTAATCATTGTGATAAGGATGTAATTTTTTTTCCAGCGTTTGTTTCCTTCAGTTATTGAAAACTACTTTTATTTTATCTTAATTAAAGTTTTTATGAATAGTTCACCAGTAAATTTTTTTCACCAGTAAAATATTTAAATGTTCTGATACCAATATTTTCAATAACACTAGAAGCTGTATTGTTTATTTTAATTGTTTTATATTATGGATAATCTGTAATTCTTTGTATCAGTGTTTCTGTTTCCAGGTAATGAAAATTAGTTTCACTTAGTTAATTATATCTTTTATTAAATGTTCATTAGTATCTATGTTTGAATATTTTGAAACCTATGTTTTTAATGACATTGATGGCTTACTATATTGTTTATACAAATTTTTTTTTTTTTTTCAGTTTGGTCACAGTGTAATTCATTGTAAAAATGCCTCTGTTTTCAAGTTAGAAAATTAGCTTTACTTTTTCCTAATAATAGCTTTTATGAACTTCTCTGTGTTAATGTTTATATGTTTAAATAATGTTATGCCAATGTTTTTATTGACACTGAAAGTTTACTACATTGTTTTGATTAATTTTTCTCCATTTTGGTCACACTTTAATTCTCTGTAGCAACCTTTATGTTTTCTGTTAATGAAAAATTAACATCACCTTATCTTAGTTATAGCTTTTATGAACCTTTCACTAAATAGTTTCTGTGTTTAAATGTTTGTTTGCCAATGTTTTCATTACTATTGTACAATGTTGGCAACTTTTATTTTTAGTGGTTCCTTTAAACTCAAGCTTCACATTGAGATGTTTTTATCCTCTACAACTTTTGTTATCTGATTGATTGTTTTATTTTGATGACATAAAACACCTTTTCCGAAATCACTGCTCGGTGTGGTTGTTATTTCATTTATATGCTGTAAGTTTCAAGGAAATTCAAAGTATAAGGGTTACAAAAGTGAAAGACCACCTAGAAATTTTTAGATTTTTTTCCCATACTTTTACATAGAATTGCATCTGCTGCTATTATAAGGTCCAGTAAAGGAAATGTTTTCTCCTATCTCGGACATGTAAAAGTAAAAATCCCTTTTCACACCTTTTAGGCGTATCAGGTAAATGGGAAAAGCGCCCCTATTTTTACAGACCATCGGCACCAGGTGGGCAATGTGGTCAGCATTACGCCGGCCATCTTCACTTCACCAGGACAGCCATCCTGGTACCTATTTTAATTTTAGGCTGGGTCTTCTTCTTCTTCTTCTGCATTCGACTTCAGTCATGCTAAACATTGAGTCCCGCCTTGGTCAAAAAAATGCGTTTAAGGTTGCCACCGGTCCCCCATAGCTTCTCTTGCAATGTGGATCCCCTGGGCCAGATCCACAGTCTTTGCTGGAAGAAGTAAGGGAAGTACTGCAGTATGTGCTCAGGGGTCTGTCTTTCTGCTCCACAATCACAGGCAGCAGATTCTTTTATGCCTATCTTGTGCAGGTGTGCTCGAAGACCACAGTGTCCAGTCCGAATTTAGTAGTCTTTCCAGGGCCTCTTTATTTCTTTTTTTGTTTCCAGGAAATGCGACATATTCTTCTGTACCTCCACAGTTTCACAGACTAAGTTCAATTTTCTAGTAACCTCTGTATTGCCCAGTTTTCTGCAGCATACAGAAAGGTTGAGTTTACATAACATTTGATGAATCTCATTTTTAATGTGCTGTCTAGCTGTCAATAATTCGTCCATCTTATTGTAGATAATTTGTAAAGTAAAGGTCTCTTTTCCACCCACTTAGGTGTAAAGGGCCTATAGGGCTAGACCTATATTTTTATAGACCCATCAACACAAGATGGGTGATGTGGTCAGCATCACGCCGGCCGCCTTTACTTCCCGGGACTGCACCCGGTACCCACTTAAGGCTGGGTCAACCTGGGAGTCAATTTCATTTTTGAAAAACGTCCGGCTCCGCCAGGGAGCAAACCCTCGACCTTCCGATCCGCACCTGAGCGTCTAGCTACTACGCCACGGCGACTCCCAGACATACATGTACAGTTATAAATTATATACATAACATACACATCTGCACGTCCAGAAAAAGGGTAACAAATGGACTGAGGGGATGAGGAAGTCCAAGAGAAACCATTAGACGAACGTTGCTGAGGGAGGCCAACGACGCTGGGCTCCATCCGAGAGGATTACACTGGGTGGAACAAAATGGAATAAACAAACACAATGTATTGATTGGCACTCATAGAAAGAAGTAGAAAGATAGAAGAACAAACTAACATAAAAATCGAAAGCTATAGTTACCTTGCCGGGAATCGAACCTGTCATCTCCAAATGGCGCGTGTGCCTCACTATAGAAACAAGTGCACTAAGAACATGGTCATCTAGGCACCCCCAATAAAGATGTTTTCATTAACCATGTCTTTCGTACAGCTTGAAATCCACAACTATGGAATACGGACAGAATTCATCTCAAACCCATTGAAATGGCACCATAGGTTACAGAAATTTATATTAACGAAGCATTTGTGGAATAACACAGCAAAGATTTACACAGTAAGCAGAAATGCTTTATCTAGAATACACAAACATTTGAGAAAGAGATTTGACTGGTAGGTTCCTTTGTGTTACTCGTCATTCTAGAGTGCGACGAGTGAGGAGTATTGTCTGGATTTTTTCACCGGGTTCCGCCGGTGTGTTGGGAAATGAACAGGCGGACAGACTGGCTGGCTCTGCACAACTTGGTGGAATACTGATACAGGATAGGGCAGACGTGGTTAGCGCCCTGTGGGAGAGCGTGTACAATTCGGAGGAGCAGATGGATCACCACAGTCTGGTGAGATTGATGCAGTTGGGGGTGACGAGAGGTTCTGACAGATGCTAGAGGCTCAGAGGAAAGGCAAGACGGACGTTTAATCAGAATGCTACTGGCACTATTAGTATCGGAACTCTTCGCTAGCTGCTGAAGATGGGGACGGAGCGCTTATGGGAATGCCCCAAGTGCTGTGATGTCGGTTCTTGAATCAAATCATTTCAAATCAAATCTAGAGTGCAGGCGAGGTTATGAGCAGGGTGATAAACTGGCTTCTGCAACATCTATAGGGGTGAGTTACTTTATGACTCACCATTGTGAACTGGGATCGTTATGTTCAAACACGATCTCCGAAAGGGGGGGGGGGGGTCTTTCGGTTATAATTGTGACAAGGTGCGACTATCAGTAATGGGCCCACTATGGACAGGAGAGATGTATACAATGCCATATTATGAGAGACTAAACACTGTGAGGCTTTCAGTTTCGTGGAACATGATGTTTCACTCAATATACTACTAGTACTACATACCTTGGGTGTACCAGTTGGAGCCGCGAGACAGAAAGACCATGCCACCCGTCGTTACATCAACCATAACAGAATGGGAGTTCCTAAAAACACTTGGAGACATACTCTAGAGGAGATCGGATCATTTATGGTTATGTGCGATGAAGATTGTCTCTAACATGAACTATGAACTGACCACATTATAACCATAACTAAGAAAGGTCTCTCCGCAATAAAAGTTATGGGATCTGCAAACTTTGAGCAACGGCTACTTATAATTTTGTATAGTGTATTAGTTCTCTCCACCATTGAATATGCCTTGGCCAAATGACACTCAACACCACACAGATGAACAGACTGGGAAAAATTGAAAACGAGGCAATGCGCATTATTCTTGGATGCACTAGAGACACCTCCTGTAAATCCATGCTATACTTCTTGGATTTCCCCACAGTGGAAAATATAATCAAGCTATCCGGGGCTGTTGCTTTCCTCAAAGTGAAATAAGACCATCGACACCCAAATCCTGGATGGGTCGGGCTGAGGATGCCATCTAACATGTTTGCCGCCTTACTGACATAATTTTGGAAATAAATGGAGAATTATGCCTCCCTCTCTCTCTCTCTCCAAACATTAATCATAGTACAGTCCATATCACACTTGATGGAAGCTGTAGGGAGCAGATTCCTGGCATTGTTGACACTTTAGTCAAAACACTGATTGACGAAAGCACAGATGAAGGTGATGCTATAGATTACACAGATGGGTCAGTAATTAGGGGCAAGCGAAGTGCATGAGCCTTAACAGTAAGCTCAAGGGGGAAAACTATCAAGGAGATGAATGGCGCCTTTGCTGTTACAACTAGTAGCCTTACAATGGAAACTATGGCTGTAACAAGGACTTTAGCATGGCCTGGTACTCAAAAGTTCACCCACGTATGCATTCTTAGTGACTTGATGAATATGCTTTAAAAAATCCAAGCTGGATTTATCAGGCAAGAATGGATTGAAACACTAAGCACTTTACGAATATCTGCCCTAACCTTCATCTTTGTGCCAGGTTATGCGGGTATTCAAATGAACGAGCGTGCAGACTATCTGGCTGACACTGCAGTTGCTATGGCTGGCCCAGTACTGAACAGAAGTGATGTTATCAATGCCATGCGTTGCACTTACCGTACCGAGGAGCACGCCAAAGGACAATACTCCATATCCCTGTCTAGACTGATAGACATGGGGGTGCAGCCTGGAGCTGCAAGAAATGAACATTTCACTAAGGGGACAAGACGTTTCATTAACCAACACAGAACAAGCGTCATCAGTCGTTTTACACTTGTGGAGCTTTTGAGGAGGAGATCGGAGCACCTATGGATCTGTCCGGAGTGCTGTGATGATAATCCTTTCTAATCACTAATCATGAACTATGAGCTGTTTGACTAGGTTATGTGCGCCAGATAAAATGGCTCAGCATTGCACACCACCAAGAGCCCAGAAAAGGACTCCAGCGGTGTTGATGCGATCAAAGGAGACAGACCGACATACTGTCCCGCATGGCGACGAAGTCGTTTACCAGCGAGCCCATATGCGACCCGGTCGCCAATGTGTTATCCTGCACCGCTGTCTACAGGTGTGCACAAAGAAGCACCACAAACAAATGAAACACCCTATGTGACTTCTCGGACATCCGAGCAAAGAGATTAGAATAAGAGCAGCCACATTGCCAGCGGGCTACATTTTGAGTGGCAGGTCCAGTACCACTGTGATGCCGCATGGAGAGGAAGTGACCAATTCTTGCTGTTGAAGCTTCCTGCACGTGACTGACTCGAGCACTCGGCTCCTTCAATTTGAAGTATCGTCCTCTGATGGTGGGCATAGAGATGTCAGTTGCAGGGGCAAGAGTAAATCAGCAGTCACCTACCATGGAAACATTGCACTTGCACGCAGCGATAGTTTCAACTCTGGAAATCACGTCTTCTCTAGCGCAGTGGCTGGTCCTTAATGGGCCCAATTTTAAACTATCACACCTTTCTTGGTTGTACAAATTCAATATTTAGAGACAAATAAATTATAGTAGTTTTTTGTTTTTTTTAAATGACTGTAATTGTAGTGCTAATGGTATTAATTATAATAGTCTAGGGCTTGTAGAGGTTGTTGTTATAGCGCTTGTAGTAGTAGTAGTAGTAGTAGTAGTAGTAGTAGTAGTAGTAGTAGTAGTAGTAGTAGTAGTAGTAGTAGTAGTAGTAGTAGTAGCAGCAGCAGCAGCAGCAGACGCAAATGCAGTGGTGGTGGAAATAGTAGTGATACTATTAGTAGTAGATGGACTGGTTCGGGTAGTGGTGCAGTAGTAGTTGCTGTTGTTGCTACGGTTACAATAGCGCTAGTAGTAGTAGTAGTAGTAGTAGTAGTAGTAGTAGTAGTAGTAGTAGTAGTAGTAGTAGTAGTAGTAGTAGTAGTAGTAGTAGTAGTAGTAGTAGTAGTAGTAGTGGTGGTGGTGGTGGTAGTAGTAGTAGTAGTAGTTAGTAGTAGTAGTAGTTAGTAATCGTTATGATGATGGTAGTGGTAATGGAGGTGGCGGTGTTAGGCCTCAACTCTGTTAGTTAGTTAGCTAGTTAGTTAGTTAGTCTTTCCTCTTGGGCCTCGGGCGGCGAATAAAGCAGAGGTTACAGCTCTCCATGTCTGGCAGTTCGTTGCCGCCTGTTTTAGGTCTTGGATGTTCATTAGGCCCGTGGTTATGCCTTCCTCGATGATGATTTTACGCAAGGTCTCTCTTTGCCTTTCCCGTTTTCCTTCTGTCCATATGAGGGCTTGGTGGTGGAGGCGTGTCTTATCCCTTCTTAGTGCACGGCGGTTGTAGTTCCAGTTGCACTTTCTTGTAAAACTAGATACATAATTTTGCTTGGTCTCTTGTTTTATTTGCGTATTGGATCTGAAATCTGTCCAGTAGAGATTTAGTATTCTTCTACTCTTTCAGTCCCAGGGAGTTATTACTTTAACTCATTCTGTTCCAATAAGTTGGGCTTTAAATAAAATAAAAAGGAAAAATACTTAAGCCTCGATGAGTTCGGCAAAGACACTTTTGTGGCAGTAGTAGTTTAACAAATAATTACGATAGCAAGGGTTACTATACGAACTGTGTGTTATGTAGCAGGCATATCATATATCCTTGAAACGACCAAGGAATGTATGTGAGTGTTTTGGTACCAAAAGAGTTAAGTGGTTATGCATGCTACCAAGTGTCAAGGGTGTAAAACTTGCTCCAGTCCCATACAAGAGCTCCCTAGACCTTGACAACCACAACTACTGGGTTTCCTACAGGAGAATACTGAGGCAGTACAGGTAGTTACAGGTGACAACGTAACCACCAGGAACAATGTCTACGAGAACTATAATATATCACGCCAAGGGTGTACTGATAGTGCAGTCGGTCTAGTTTATTCTTGGACGAACACATTATGACAATTAATTGGTGGCGATTGTCTGGACACGGTCTGTCTGTTAAATTCTGCCAGTTATAAACACTGACATCTATAGGCGGCACCATCTCAAAAGGCGACACCCAGCCTGGATTTGATGTAAGTCCGTAATACAAGATGCATTCGGCATATTGCCCTATTCCTGGGGTCACCAGCAGCATGTAATAAACGCATTCAGATATGTGTTCACTCCAGGGGTCACAAAGGACATGAAGCATCGCTATATAAGCCAGGCTGACCTGCGGTCAAGCAGACAAAATGTGTTACTATCAAAACATCGCCAAGGTAGAGTGGGCCGCCCTCCTCAAATAATTAATATGGATTTCCTCCCTTTACACAACTGAGAGATCCAGATACTTAATCTGACCACTTTTATTTGGTTTATTTTATTTTATAATGTTGATCAGTACCAGTGGCTGTTTATGCAACCTTGCCGATGTTTTGATAGAAGCAAATTTTGTCTGCTGTATATAAGCTATATAGTAGAACTAAGAAAGAGGGGCGTATTCGTTGAAGGTTATAGAAAGTATATGTTACATGGAAGAAAATTTAAAACTCATTAAAGGGGAGCTTGTGGGGTAGTTTGTGATCAAACAGCACCATCACCAGTAACATCAAGTGCTATGCCGACGGGCAGGGGTGACCATGTCTTTCCAAGGTCTGTTGCGGTGTCAGTAGTGAGCTGATGAGCTGTGGTTACGGCAGTATACAAACCACTTTCACACAGTCTGCCTTAGAAAACTAATGCAGATTAGATGGGAAGACAAAGTATCTGATACCATAGTCCTTGAGAAAGCAGCCACGCCCAGCATCCACACTCTACTGATGCAGTATCAAATTCGTTGGGCTGGTTATGTGGCACGCATGCTAGATCACAGGCTCCAAACAAAACAAAAAAACTCTCTATGGTGAGCTACAAAATAGGAAACGTTTCCAAGGCAGGCAAAATAAACGCTTTAAGGACACTTTAGAGTCCTCTCTCAAAGCATTTGGGATGAATGCAACACAAGGGCGCGGCTACATGTGAAGCAAACAGAACAGCAAGACTGATTAAGAAAAGGATGGACAGAAGGCGACTGCAGAAGATCCCCTCCCTGGCGCAACGCTCATTCCCTGTCCTCACTGTCCAAGAACTTTTCGGGCCGGTATCGGCCTCATCAGTCATCTTCGTACTTATACTTGTTGAAAAAGAGTGGTCATCATCATCTTGACAACACACACTATACAACTAGGCAGCGATAGGAGGGAATCTACAAGCATGCCGTAAGGGGCAAGGGTCATCGGGATCTCCTGGGCATATGGCGATATAGAATAAAAATGAAAAATTATGGCAAAATAGCGGGTGTCGTATTAGATACCGGCGTATCTGTGAGAGGTCAAGCGTCGTGTCAGCTAGTTTACAATAGGGGTTTAAGAGGTCACCCAGGGATCACTGCATATAGAGTTAAAATGAAAAACTATGACAAAAAGACCGGTGTCGTGTCATGTTGTTAGGTGCAGTGTTTTAGCGAAGGTGGTCCAGTTTTTGTGTCAGCTAGTTATTTGAGAGGTATCATGGGTCACCATGAGCTCCTGTGCATATGATGCAATGACTTTATGAAGAGTAAAAAGAAAAGATTATGGCAAAATGGCAGGTGTCATTTCGCGATGTTAGGCGCCGGCTGCTGCGTGAGGGTGTTGTGTCAGTTAGTTAAATGAGGAGTTTAAGGAGTCTTTGAAGGGTCACTACACATAGTGCTATGTCTTTATCCCAACCTTCACCGGGGCCTGAACCCAGGACCTCTAGCACTCGAGGCTGACGCCATACCTCTGAACCACAATTCCCCCCCCCCCCCCCCTTCCATTTTTCCCGAGTGCTCAGGTCATGTTGGATGTCAGTGTTTTTCTTCCTCTTGGTCCATGGTATTCTAAGAACTGTACTGGAGCATTTCAGTTCAAGAGCTCAAATTTATGTCTTCAAAGACTGAGCAAGACTCCCATCCCTATGTTGCCAAGGAAAAGGTCCATTGTCTCAAAACGTTAACTTTAACTAGCTTGCAGGTGGATTCTTCGTGCTTCTTTTGCGCAGACGCCACTGTTGTTCATTGCTGAGCCTAAATATTCTGTGACAGGGTAAGCCAGCTTTAGTGGGTACCAGGAGTACAGGGGATTGGTGTGATGTTGACAACATTACCAGCTGGGCACTCATTTTTCTATGAAACACACAAACTGGGTTTAGCAGCATATGTTAAATAGGCAAAGAAAGGGGAGAGAAAAAAAAATGGGGGGGGGGGTGGGTAAGGGAGGGTGTCATCGACAAACAGGGGTTA
This sequence comes from Candidula unifasciata, assembly GCA_905116865.2. Lineage (NCBI taxonomy): Eukaryota > Metazoa > Mollusca > Gastropoda > Stylommatophora > Geomitridae > Candidula > Candidula unifasciata. The sequence goes on along the minus strand of CAJHNH020000047.1, from coordinate 790,687 downwards.
TAATTTCACTATTTATATATTCCTTTATTAACTAATGAATCAATTAATCAAGCACCGTCTCCACAATGAAGGTTCTCATTCTCTTATCTTGACTGTACACTATCACAGTCGGCTTGTTGTCCTTTCACTTGTATCGCTGTCTACCTCTTTCCCTAACCCTCTAGCATGATTTTTTAAAAACGGTTGAGCCTTTTAATGCGGCCAATATATTTCAAGCGTCTCTATAGTAATTGTGTCAGATATCTGCTACATTTGAAATGAGGATGTCACAAGATTTATGCGATGTCACTCACAGCTTACTTGGGTTAGAAAGAGGATACCACCGACACAAATAGCAGCCAATTGTCCAACCTTCTTTGCTAAGTAACCAGATATCCTGGCAAGTTAAACCAGTGATCAGTCTGTTTACCGAAAATGTTTTCTTTGCCCGTTTTCATATTTTTCTAATTTCTTCTTCATTCGTTATTATAAATTTATGTAACCTGTTGTCAATTAAAATGGTTGAGATGAATTATTTCCGTATTCCATAAATGTGGATTTCAAGCTGTACAATAGACATGCTAATGTGGACACCTCTTGGGGGGGGGGGGGGGAGGGGTGCCTACTTGGCTATGTTCTTAGAACGCTTGTTTCCATAGCGAGGCGCACACGCCGTTTGGAGGTAGCAGATTCGATTTCCGTCACGGCAAATATAGCATTCGATTTTTATGTTGTCTAGTGTGTCCTCCTATCTTTCTACTTCTTTCTATGAGTGCTGTTCAATACATTGTCTCCATTAATAATACATCTACAACTGAAAAAAAAAAAAAAAAAACTTGCGCGTTAAATAAGTAGCTGGCATAAAAGCTTAACCTGATCTGAGACTGGCAATCATGTGAGACGGTGGGCTTGTGAATTAGAATCTCCGACTCTAATAATACAGTTACTTGACCGGGAATTAAAGCATAGAGAAGCATACACATGCTACCTCCAAGGCAGAGATTTGGTACACTAAAAACCAACTGCTTATGGGAACATTCAACAGAGGTACCCCGGAGTTGCTGCTGCATCCTAGGACTGAGAACGCACATGAATGCCCAGTATGCAATGAGAAGACAAAATCACAGTTATCGTCATACTCTCAGAAAAGAGAAGAAAATATACAGATATATCTGTATGAAGCAAGGTAATAACTATGAAAATGATGGTAGTAATATCCGGAGACAATGAAAAACTACAAAAGTCGACGCTTTTACCAGTTAAGCTCGTGAATATGCATTTATTAAAAACTATATAAAGTAAAATAAAACATTCTAGCATTTTTCTAAAAAAATTATATGGAAATATAAATCACAATGGTTGCACATATAATATGATATTAAGGTAAAGTAGTGTCTTTTCCTGCTGGTTGCTCCCTATATGTGAACCTGGCTTGTGTAGCGGCCGTGTGTGGCCTCACCTGGCTAACCCAGCCATGTCTCCGTGACAGTTTGCACGTTCAGGTCCAGCCTTTATCTCCTCGTTTTACAGAACTCAAATGAGTGACCAGCTGCAATCAATTTGATCCGACTGGTAAAGAATCTGTTAACACCCTTTTCTCTGCGCTTTCAAAAATGTATCTTTTTATCTCAGTCAATACCTTTGACCTGATCCAGAATTGTATGAAATTTTAATGTTTATGTTGATGATAATGAATGATTCTTTCTTGTACTTTTACTTTTAGTTTAATTTTTCTTTTAAATATGGTATGTTAATATCATATGGTTATATGAATGTTCTGTAATGTGTCATATATTCACGACTCATTCATGCGACGTGATATTGTTTTGAACTCAACTGTTTTGTTTGAATTTATTGTTAAGCAGTTAAGCTTAAAACTACTAAGTAGTAACTAACTTAACTATGTAAAAATAAGCTAGTTTCAAATCCAGTCTTAATGAATCTCTAGGAATAATATCCCCTGTGACAGTGATGTTAATTATTAAAGAAGATGGCGATATGCTGATGTTGATCAGTGATAATATGAAATGCAGAAAATGAAATGTTTATTAAATTAAAAGTAAGTTTAATTGTAACTTAAAAGTTAAATGTGTTGGAATCCGATATTTATATCCTTGTCACTTGTCATATTCTTAATTTAATTATGATTATTAATATTATCAGTTAATTGTACTTGAAAATATTTTAAATAACCTATAACCTCTGTAATCTGACTAATCTGCTACTTACCAAGGAGAGCACAGTATAGTGTAAAAAAAATAATAATAGTAAGTAAGAAAGAACTACACACATTCATTATGATTAAGTTTAAGTGGTGCGGCCTGCACAGAATAAAACTGGGCTATATCCTCCGACTAACGGTCGGCAAAGATGGCGACATGGAATGGGGCTAAACTACATGGCTAGGACCCACGAGCAGCAGCCGCGGTGTGCTCGTGACCGCTAGTGTGCAATTGACACGCGACTGGCTCGAAAGGATATTTTGCGGCCGCCATCTTTGCCGACCGTTCGTCGGAGAATAGCCCAAAACTGATCTTTGTGAGCCGTGACCACCTCAGAGATACCAACCACTGTCTTCAGGCCTAGCCCATCTCTATCTTTTTAAGCATATTCATTGAGTCACTGAGAAAACAAAAACATGTCAGAGTGAAGGGTTGCTTTGGTCGCTGCCATGACCTCCAGAGTCAGACTACTTGTAATCAAGGCAAAAGCCCAGACTTTTCCTTCAGAGTTATCCACTCAGCCTGAGCCATAAAAGCCCACGAGCTTCTCACATGTCAAATGACCAAAGCATCTGTAAATGACATGACAAATGACTGCCTAGAGAATTCCAGAAATCAAGGCGTGAACTTCTGCCTCCATAGCCGCAAGCTGCCTAATTTTGTTGTCTGCATTTTCTGATTAGCCGTGTTCTGTTGGCACCTGTGCCTACTCCTTCCCAGGTTTCTGAAGTAAACACACCTGTTGACTCACCTATCTACCATTTTCCTTTTAAGCTACTACCTTTTTTTCTTCTTAATTTCACTGTGCAGTGGGTGATGTGTGTCTGCACTGACTCTTAGGTAGACACTTGCTTGGAAAATTTATATCCTCTCGTTCATGCTTGAAAATCAAAAAGGTAGTATAAATAGCCCTGCATTTTGTATCTTTTATATACCCAATTATATATATATATATACAGAACAAGGCTGTAAGCAATGAGTATATATATATATACAGAACAAGGCTGTAAGCAATGAGTATATATATATATATATATACAGAACAAGGCTGTAAGCAATGAGTATATATATATATATATATACAGAACAAGGCTGTAAGCAATGATTATATATATATATATATATACAGAACAAGGCTGTAAGCAATGAGTGTATATATATATATATATATATATATATATATATATATATATATATATATATATATATATATATATATATATATATATATATATATATATATATATATACTCATTGCTTACAGCCTTGTTCTGTATCCTTTCCACCCTCTCCATCTGCTTTTGTCTGAGAGTCAGGATCACCATCGCAAACTCAAAAACAAAAAGTACCAGACCCAGGTACAGAAGTGAGATGGTGCTCAGTTTGCCGCCACCATCACTCATCGCAGCCAAGCCGGATTCAGGCATTATATGATCTCTTTGAGTGTCTGAAAATGATTTTTGTAAGACTGTTAAACATCCCCTGTGTCTGGTTCTCACATAAAATTGATACTTCTACCTAAGCCAGATAAAAGACAACTATGGTTGGCAAATGGGAAAACAAATGTAAATGTGGAAACCTGGAGGCGGGGAGTAGAAAAGCTGCAGTCTGGCTGTAGTGAAGATTACTGGTGAATATTTTATGTGTCAACAGTGATATTTAGAAGATATAGAATAAACACAGGGCTATTCAACTGGTGGCACGAGGAGGCCTAGCAGGTGATCATCGGATCATTGCCACCTATATTTAAATTGTCTTTCTTCGTCGGGGCTCAAGCCACTGGCATAGAAACTAAAAGCCTTTTTCACACTTTTTGGTGCATCTTGCAAGTTGTACCAGCCCCATACTCTCAGAGACCAAATGGCACTAAATGAATGGTTTCATAGACATGGCGGTCACCTTTATTTATTGCAGTAAACATTTAAAGATAGACAGCATTGGCAGAACATGATTATAAAATTTAAAAACCTGTCTAAATGCTGAAATATTCGAAGACTGGTCAAAAAACATTTTCATGATTTCAAGTAATTTGTCTCCAACAGATATAAGAGTACTTTCATGGCATCTTTTCACGCGAACCACCAAAAACAAGACAGTTTGCAAACTATGGCCCCTCAGAGAGAATCCACTAATGGAACAGGGTCACACAAAGTAGAAGTGTCAAACAGTCACAGGAAAGATAGAAGGAAGGATTGGTGGGACAAAAACCGTAAAAAGAAGTCAGATCCTGAAACTTCTCAAGAAAGCAGGGCAAATGATCAAGCAGCAGACGCACACATTTTTCTAGAAGCTGTTGGAGATACAAATCCGGAGTCTGATAAGACAGAGAGACCCAAACTTCGTAAGTGTTTTAACACCTTTTTTTGTTTTCATTGCATAATGCTAGATTTAAAAAAACTTTTTGTTATTATAACAAGTCAGACAAGCAACGTTTTGTTGTCATTAAAACAAGCAAGATTGGCACCTTTTTGATTTCATTGTATAAAGCCAGATTGATACCTTTTTGATTTCATTATATAAAGCCATATTGGTGTCTTCTTGTTTTAATGACATCTTTAAAGGAGTATTGTAGTTTTTTCCATTTGGTTAAAACAGTATTAGACTGTTATCAATGCCATGCACTGCACTTAACCTTATCGAGGAGCACGCCAAAAGACATGACTCAAAATTATGTCTAGACTGATGGCCATGGGGGTGCAGCCTGGAGCTGCAAGAAATGAATATTTCACTAAGAGGACATGAAGTTTCATTAACCAACACAGAACAGGCGCAATCAGTTGCTTCACGCCTCTGGAGCTTTAGAGGAGGAGATGCTGTGATGATAATCCTTTCTAATCACTAGTGTTAGACTTTCACATGTTCAAGGCCAAGGCATGTGTTGCGAGGTGGTCAGTTGCTCAGAGCCATACTGGTCAGAAAAATCCGGCCATTTCTGGGAATTGTGGCTACTGTAACTTTCACTACTATGTTGTCTAGCTTAATAACTTGTGTCTTTTCTTCTCTTCTATGAAAGCCTCTACACTGATGAACCTTTTTGCCCCGAGAACCTTAAATCTGTTTGCTTCCAGTTGTGACAGTCTCTGTAAATGCATATGTATCAGCATTTCTGCGATTACCTGTTCTTTAAAAGCATAATTAAGTGCTATTGGTTCTGTTTGCGCCTGCTCTCTAAATGTTAAATTGTGACATGTTCATTTATCCTTGTATTATAAAATTGTCTGCTGTGTTCTTTGATTTCACTGATGCTGAAATTTCATTTTAATCTGATTTCTATCTTGTTTCTGTTGATGATTTTGTACATACAGTGTTTATGTTTCTATTAAGTATGTTGTTTATTATTGAATTTCTTAGGCAATCGTGAAACCATTGCCAAGCCAGACAGCCTGAAGTATGAACCAGATTTTAACAAAGGATTTCACAACAAAATCATGCAAAACCTGTACACAGATACATCGAAAAAGAAGAAAAATAAACAGAATAAGGAGCTTGGCGGTGAATCGTTACCTAAGTCTAACAAAAGAAAAACCATATCACCTCCAGCAACCAGTGAGCCCGAGAATGCTAAGAGGTTAAAGGAGAGTGAAGAAAATGAAGCATTTGACTCATACAAATTTTCTTTAAATTTGATCAATGGAGAAGTTGATGTGACCAAACACTCATCCAGTAAAGATTCCAAAAACAAGTATGTGTTGTTTATCGGAAACCTCCCGTACAATATCACCAGGGAACAGTTAGAGGAGCATTTTAGGAAAACTGGTAAGTTGAGATGTCTTTGTCACGTTAATCATTCCTAAGCTTATATCATATGTGCAGGCTTGATAAATTTGAGCAAGGGGAGGAGTGGATCAAGGTGTCTGAACAAGTTTCAGACTTGTGTAGGGTTCTTATTACTTTGGGTCATGAGTGCAGAGACTGGTGCTGCAGAATCAGAAGTTCAACAAACGATTCGTGATAATTTTCACCCAAGTGATGTCATTACATAGATGGCTCTGTGTTGAGGGGCACATGATATCAGGTCTAGTTTGGGAATGGAGGTGGAGGCTTGAGAATAATCTGTTCACACATGTCGTGATTGTAACTGACTCACAGAGCATGTTGAGAAAGGTGAAGTCAGGCATGCTTCATGCAGAGTGGCAGGCATCACTTCAAATGTCCTGGGTAGTTAGCGTCCTTTAGATATTTTTGACAAGCTAGATAATGTGAGGGGCTTTTGGGAACAATTAAACAGTGCAGAGGCACAGATAGATCATTATGGTCTGAGAAAAATGTCGCTGTGAGGAGTTACCACTGGCCGACTTAGGGGAGGATGAGACGGATATACATTCAGACGGTTACTGGTGCCATCAGAATTGGAACTCTTCGCTTGCTGCTGAAGAAGGGAACAGAGCACTTGTGGGAGTCTCCGGAGTGCAGTGATGTTGATTCTTAATTTAACATTCCACATTCGTTCAAGCTTATATCAGTTATCTGCTTGTTTCATTAGACATTTCTGGGTCTATTATTAGGACTTCTGCATTTGACATCAGCCATGCTTAACATTCAGTCACGTCTAGGTCACAAACAGGACAGTGTGTCTAAGGTTACCACTGGGCTCCCACATGGTTGTCTTGTAATGTAGCCAAGTCCCCAACCTCTGCAGGGAGTAGTAAGGACATTCCTGCAGTGTGTGATCATGAGTCTCCCTGCTTTGCATTCACGGGTGGATTCTTGTATGCCTCTTTTGCATAGGTGTCTCTAAGACAGCAGTATCCTGCCCGAAGCTGAAAACTTGTTGTTTGTTCTTTCTTGTTAAAGTTTGTTTATGATGACACTCCAGTCACCCTGCCTCCAACTCCCCCACCACCACAAGGACTGCTTTAGGACTGTCTAGGTTTCTGTGTAGCTCTGAGGTGGGTGATGCATCCCAGCATATCTTCTTTCTCATTTTCTGTAATACCACAGTGGGCTGATGTCCATTGCAGGACCAGTTCTGCTTCCTTGAAAAGCAGACCGAGATTCTGGGCCTCAGTTCTGCTGTTAGTTAAGTTAGTCTTGTCTTCTGCTTCATGGTACTTGGAGGTGGACAATGAGTCAGTCACTAGGTATTACGTTTTTGTGTTTTCTGTACTCTTGAGTGATAAGGTGCTCAACTGCAAAAAGCAGGGCAATTGCCTCAACCAAGCATTTATCACCCGGGAGTGTGTTTTTCTACTCTGCTGCCGGGGTCTTTAATGTATATTCCACAGCCTCTATTTTGACTGCATTTGTAGCACGGCCGTCGTTGGAAATCGGTGTCCAAATGGTAAAGGGATACATTTCCTCAAGCATAGCAAGTTATGAGTTTTGGACTATCTTCACAGCACTTCGGACATGCCTATAAGGTGCTCAGATCCCCCCTTCAGCATATTCATCAGTGCCGTGTGGTTAATAGTGCTAGTCCTGTGCTGGTTGACAAGACTTTGTGTGCGTCAGGTGGGCTTCTCATGATTGGCTGTGCTGATCTTTACTCAAAGTTCTTATATTCTTAGCATTGATGTGGACTCGTTGCTTCCAAAATCCTCAGAATGCACTATCTCTAAGGGCATTGACAATATCTGCAAGATCCATGGGCCGGCCGTCTGCAATTAGTGCAGAACCTGCCAGTCTTATCAGCTCTTTCATTGCAAACACCTGCATACCCTGGGACAAATATGAGAGTGATTGCACACACAGGAGAGTTTTAATATGACTCAATCCACTATCTGTGTAACAGTCCTGCTTCTACCCGCCGGATCATGCTTAAAGAATCACTCAGCACACACACACACGGGAATGAATAGTCCTGTGATTCTAGGCACATAAAAGCTTGGGCACTGCCAACACCTCCATCCTATACTTCTTTTAGACAGGTTACTGTAGTAATGAGGCATTTATGGCATTGTGCCTCGGCTAGATGAGTCGGCTTTGCAGCTTTTCGGGGCAAAAGAGTGCATTACTGAAATAATATGCAATATTGATGAAATGTATACATGAATGTGTCACTTCACACTCGGACAATTAAAATATGTTTTAAACTGTGTTTTAGCCATTACACTATGTTGAAATTGCCTTTCCCGTAGTACTGTTTTATATTTGATACATTTAAAATGTTCATGCTTGTGCCTCTGTCTACTTTCATAGGTGGCATAAAATCTGTCCGCATTCCTAAAGAAAAAGGCACAGACAAGGGCAGAGGATTTGCATACATGGAATTTGATGGTCGCATCAGCCATGGTGTATGTACTTCTGTTTGTTGCCTTAATTGTTCGGGGTTCCGTGGCCCTATTGTAAGGAAAATAAGAACAGACTCACTGCCTCCCCAACAAGCATGTCATAGGAGTTGACTTTTTGGGGGCAGCTTTCGAAGTCAGGGTACGACTGCCTGGGAGGCAAGGAATCAACAGTCTGCATACAGTTAAATCAGATCTGTTAAACGGATTTGCATGCAACACTTAGGTTCTGGAACAAGACTAAAGTCTAGAGGTGGACAAACAACCAGAACTTTACGCCAGAGCTTACAGCAGGTGAACACAAAGGAGAATTGTTCTGGGCAGAGGTGGAGTTTAGCTTTTTGTTTGTTTACTTTTCGTCATCTCAACATACATGTGAACATACATGAAGTTTATGTGGTTGTAATGTAAGTAAACATACTGAGAGTGACATGATGCAATCAAATTATGACTTAACCCACCAGGAGTCAGACAATAAAAACCAGTATCCCTAAAACAGAGCTGTCATAACACCTGGTCTCCCGATGTGTTTTGGCTGACACAAGCACACCTGGTCTCCCGATGTGTTTTTGCTGACACAAGCACACCTGGTCTACTGGTGTGTTTTTGCAGACACAAGCACACCTGGTCTACTGGTGTGTTTTTGCAGACACAAGCACACCTGGTCTACTGGTGTGTTTTTGCAGACACAAGCACACCTGGTCTCCTAATGTGTTTTTGCTGACACAAGCACACCTGGTCTACTGGTGTGTTTTTGCTGACACAAGCACACCTGGTCTCCTGATGTGTTTTCGCTGACACAAGCACACCTGGTCCCCTGATGTGTTTTTGCTGACACAAGCACACCTGGTCCCCTGATGTGTTTTTGCTGACACAAGCACACCTGGTCCCCTGATGTGTTTTTGCTGACACAAGCACACCTGGTCCCCTGATGTGTTTTTGCTGACACAAGCACACCTGGTCTCCTGGTGTGTTTTTGCTGACATAAGCACACCTGGTCTCCTGGTGTGTTTTTGCTGACACAAGCACACCTGGTCTACTGGTCTGTTTTTGCTGACACAAGCACACCTGGTCTACTGGTCTGTTTTTGCTGACACAAGCACACCTGGTCTACTGGTCTGTTTTTGCTGACACAAGCACAACTGGACGAACAACTGGAGCCTTCAGCCGGAGTTTACAGGCAGTGAATTAGAAGAAGACGAAGTTTGATCAGGGCTGCTGTGGTATATCTTAATTCTGTGGAAAAAATCTGAGACCGCATGTGAAAGTTGAGGTTTCTAAATCAATGCTGATATTGTATTTCTGTATTCTCTAGTATATATGCTGTCTAACTGAGATTGCAGTTAAAGGTTAGGTTTGTTGAACCAGAGCTAAACTTAATTTATAATTCCCCCCTTGTTTCAGATTGCTTTGAGGCTGCATCAAACAACTCTTGGAGGTAGGAAGATCAATGTTGAGTTTACATCAATAGGAGGCGGGAAGTCCGAAGCCCGAAAAGAAAAATTGAAACTGAAGAACAGAAAGCGGAAGAATATGAAGATGCAATGACTTTGATTGTAAGGACGAGTTATGTGACTATTAAATATGCTTGATTGATTGTGAGTGCAATGAAAGTCATACATGTTTATCTGATGCAGTTTATGGTGATTTTTTTTTTCTGTGTATGGAATAGTACTTTTGTTGCAGTTTGCTTGCGTGTGTATAGTTAAATATGGTCTTTCTTTACCTTTGGTAGGGTCCCTTGAGTCATTAAGTTTATATTTATGTCATCATCAAACGGGAGGTCCTCTACAGAATGTCGCTCTCATTGAAAGTCTGTCTTTCTCCAGCCCTATGTGCTTCCCTAGCCAGTGTATCTTCAGTATCTTGTGTTCCCCGTGTGGGTTCAGTGGCCCTATTATAGAGAAAAGAAGAAAAGGCCCACTGCCTACCCAAAAGCATGTCGTAAGAGTAGACCCCTTGGGATCTTCCCATTCGAAGTCAGAGTGCATCTGCCTTGGAGGCAAGGAACCAGCAGAGCGTTGAATGAATCAGATCTGTAAAACAGATGCACAAGCAACACTCAGGTTCTTGAATAGGACTGCAGTTCCAGAAGTGTATGGACAACCAGAACTTTCCGCCAGAGTTTACAGCTGTGGTGAACGCGAGGAAGTATCTTGTGTTTACCTTCACGAAGATCTGCACTTTCTAGAAGCTGTGTCCTTCATTGCCGTTCCCTTGAGGCCACCATGACGTTTAACATGGTCAAAATATCTCCTCTTTCTGAACAGAATGCAGTTTATGAGTAAATTTTCCTTGTTGCTCAGATCATGTGGGATGTTGATCTTTTTCTTCCTTTTGATCATGGTCTTCTAAGAATTTTCTGTAGCATTTCAGTTTAAAAGCACTGAATATTCCCTCTCAAATGACTAAGAGTCCATGACTCACGCGCATAAGTTGCCACAGGAAAGATGTTTTTTTATGTGTTCTTATATGTGTTTTTTTTTTTAATTTCTTTATTTATTAACAATAGTTTCTCTACATATTTTATGTTTTTGTCTTTAACCTTGTTGTCCCGTGAAGATTAGATATAGTTGCTTCCGGTTGTGACACATTACTTGTAAATGCCAATGTCTTAGCCTGTCATCAGTGACCTGACCAGTGCCATTGGTTTTGTATGCCACTGCGCAGTATTTAGATGGCCCAGATATGAATATATTAACTGAAAATAAATTATTGGGTTTTTGTGTGAACACTGTGGTTTTTTAAAGCCTAGTTTGGCTTAAAGTTTTCATGTAAGTCTCTGATAGAGGTCGTGGGATTGTAGCACAGTCATCCGATAGGCATTTGTTTTAGACCTTAGGGAATGTATTCTGTTTAATTATTCACTAGTGTTATGTTTAACAAGTGCCTGCGCAAAATTAAAGGAATTAAATGGTTGGATAGAATCATTAGTGTAGAGCTTTGTGAAAAAACTAAACAAAAGTTCCAGTGGACCAAGAGGTTAAGAAAAGACGCTGGCGTTGGATGGGACAAACATGTTGAGAAAACCCGAGGACAGTGTAACTAGAATGTCTTTGCACTAGAACCAACAGGGGCATAGAAATAAAGGAAGACCAAAAAAAAACACATGGAGAAGGTAGCTAGAGAGAGTAAATTTAAAAAGTTAGGGAGAACATGAGGTAAGCTGCATGCGATAGCGAAAGATAAAACAACTTGGCATGAGTTGTTTGAGGGCCTATGCTCCCTTGGGTGTTAAAAAGGCAGAAGAAGATATGGTAATTTTTATATATTTTGGGGGGGGGGGGGGGGGATTAATAAATTTAAAATATATTTATTTGCCACCTGTGTAAAATGATGGTTTTGTTTAGAAGGATATTTTGGGGGAATTTCCACAGGGTCATGATTCATAAATTTTTTTTTAAAGTATTCACGGGTGAAAAGGTTAATGTCTCTATTTTTACTTCAGATTTCTGTCCATACATTTGTTAGAAAAACTGCGAAGGAGTAACAACCCATGGCAGGTTTGGGCTAATGTCCATTATCATCAGCCATCCAAGTATCATATGGAGGAATGGTTGATAGTTCAGCACTTGTTAGGGAGAACTGGCTGTAGTCATTCCCTGTGAATAGTCATTCATTCATTGTTTTGTTGAGCCGTTATTCACTGTCTGTTTGGCGGTTCTGTGTTCACCTCTTCTGAAAATTTGTCCAGTATAGCGCCATCTCCTCTGTCGTATAACTGTTGATACTAATGATTGCCCAGACATTTTTCTTTTTTCTTCACTCCTTGAAGTCAATTCTATTTTCCTCAGGAATGAATTTAAATTTTGTTCCATGTCATTAGTAGTTCTCCAAGTTTCACTGGCATATGTTAAAACTGAAATAACATCAGAAATGAAAATACGTTAACTGGGGTTCTAAAACTATATTTTAGCGTTCCATATTTTGTCCAAGCTTTTAAAAGCTGTTGATGTTTTGTAAGTGTGTGACATAATTTCTTTCTTTGTGTTTCCTCGACTGTCAACATTACTACATAAATAAGTAAAGTGATCTGTTTCTTTAAATCTTGTTGTCTTTCCTGAATATGCAGCGTCTTTTATGTTGTTAATGCATCTTCTTCTTGGACTCCCTGTAGCTGAAGCGTGTGATTTTCTTTGGTGTGTATTTGTGCAGGTAACTGGTTTTGCTGCATTTTAACACAGTGCCCAACAAGATTTGTCATACTGATATTACCAATCATATAACTAAACTGGATGTGTATATGAAGGAAGTCATGGTAGATTAGTGAGTGATTAACTCAGTGGCATACCAACAGAGACACCTTTGTTCAGTTCTCAGTTAAAGGATTCTGTTTTCTCGGTTAGTTCGACATTCCCAAATAGAGTAGGTCACTTTTCATTCACAAGTTTGTCGGGCTGGTTGACTTTCCTGAAGGTTACAGTTGTGTCCAATGTTGTTTGGTTTCTGCAATGTCTCGCATTTACATTTTCATTCCAATAAAGAAAGTGACTGTGACATAGGTTGCAGCACTCTCTAGAGAGGTTGTATTAGACCCAGTTTCTCCATGTTTTTGGAGTGTTAAAAGCGCTGGCGTGCTTAAATATGCAACACATGATATCAGCGACATTGCGAAACACACCACAATCGTGTGCGAAGGCCATCAAGCTCAGGAACTACTCATCAGAAGTGAGCTAGTGTGTATATGGGCAGGGTCTGGGGAGACTAACGTTGAACTAACCATTTTCTCAACTTCACGCAGCGAAGGGTCAGTTTAGGTGTGTAGCACGGGTTGTTAAAACCCCATCAACATGTGTTATTTAAAAAAAAAGTAAATTTAGGTTGGGTTGGTCTAGAAGCCCAAGTCAGTTATAAAAAAAAATTGACAGGGATTCGAACCTGGAACACTGCTGGTCATGGGACAAATTCCCCATAAAGACACATTTGAAACATTTTTTTTTTTTACCTGGACATCTGGGTCGACCCAGCCTAAAATGGGTACCAGGAATTATTCTGGAAACTGAAGCTGGCTGGTATGATTTAAGTCACATTACTCACTGAGTTCTGGTAAGTCCATACCGAGGCTATTCAACTAAGTTTACTCAGGGACCAAAATGTTGAAAATTGGGATCGCTGCGAGCCAGAGGCTTGAGCCCCGGCTTATTAAGACCACTATTACAATGGCAGTGATCCACTGGCCACTTGCTAGGCATTTGTGGGACAAATATACATTTTTTAAAAAGAAACAGTTGTCTGGCAGCGTTTTCGTTTAAAAAAAAAAGAAGAAGAAAAAAATACATAGTTATCCGATGGTTTTATTAGTTGACGGGAAAGCCCATACACCTAAAGACTTTAGATTGCCCAGATGCAAAAGTATTATCAGTTGATTGGTTGAACCCTATGGTGTTCTTGAGTGCAATTTGAACAGTTTCACTTGTTAAATTACAAAGATTTTGAATGAAAAGATTAGGTTCCTTTCAGTGGCTGCCCTTTTTTTTTTAAAGTAGTAAAGTGCCATTGGATAACTGCATGTTTTTTTTTTTTTAAGCAGTATAGTTTATGAGACTGGCACATGTCCGCGTATTTATATTAAATGTGCAAATGATTCCTTTTTATGTAGGCTACTGCAACAGAACCATACTTTTATACATCGTGCAAAGATATTTTAGGCCATCGCATGCACTGTTTATATCATCATCATCAGTTCCCGCTATGCCTAGTGGCAAATGATGCTTCAGAGAGGACTTTCCATACTTTCCTGTCCTGTGCAATCTTCAGTGCACTTTTTCCATGTCAAAGATGCTACACTCAGGTCACTTTCCGTCGTTAGTCTCCATGTTTTCGGACGCTCCTTTTTTCTCTTTTCATCTGGTATCTATGTGAGAACTGTTTTGGCAGGTATATCAGGATTCATTCTCATAATGTGGCCAAGCCATTTTCAGCTTCTCTTGGTCTAGAGTTACTTTGTTTGAAGTAGTTTAATGTTTTAGATTGTATCTGGTTAGAAAAGTTTGATATTCTATGTGTGGTGGAAGGTGGATAGCTCATGTGCATCCTTTTTGGTCATTTTCCTGCATTCTGCTTCATAATTAAGAACTGGCAAAATGATGCTCTTCTAGAGTCAGAGTTTCATTCCTCTGCAGTAACTGTTGGATTCACTGTTTATATGAGGCACTGTTTCTAACCGCAGTACAGAGCAGAACCTTGTCATTTGCCACCTCATGCTGTATGTGGATTTTAGTTTCTCTATTTTTCCAAGGTCCATAACTTGTTAAGCGTTGTGTGTGCGACTGAAACATGTTTAGTTAAGTGCACTTGCTGTTGATGCGCTTTCTCCCAGTGACCCTCCCTTTCAGTATGTAGGCAATAGGACAGGACCCTTTTCCTCTCTTTGGTGCATTGGGCATATAGCACCAGACCTGTGTTTGTTAAGGCCAATCGATGCTCATTGGGTGATGTGCTCAGCATCAAGCTGGCCGCCTTTACTTTCCAGGACATCTGGACCCCTTTTAAACCTTCCATTGTGTAGTAAAAGTAAAGGACCCTTTTCCAGAACTGTAGGTGTAGTGGGCACTAAGGAGACATAACAGCCCTTGGCAGGTTTGGGCTAATGGTCCATTACCATCATCTCCCACTTTTGCCGTCAAAGTATTAGGAGGAGGAACAGTTGATGGTTTGGCCTGTATTTTATAGACTACTCAGAACTCGGTGGGTGATGTCTTCTTCTTCTTCGCGTTCACTGGCTATAAAGTATGGCGGAAAGTTCTAGTTGTTCGTCCACTTCTGGGCTGTAGCCCTGTTCCAGAACCTGAATGTTGCGTGTGCATCTGTTTGACAGATCTGACTAATTTGTATGCAGACTGTTGGTTCCTTGCCTCTCAGACAGATGCACTCCGACTTCGAAGGAAGCTCCCAACTAGTCGACTCTTACGACATGCTTTTTGATAGGCAGGGGGTCTATTCTTGTTTTCCCTATAATAGGGCCCCAGAACCCACACAGGGAGGTATCACTAAGCTATTCTTTACGCCCTTCTTAGGACGTAATTTTTTGTTATTTGAAGCCCCACTCTGGCTTTTACCAGGGGCCGCAATATAGGCAGGCCATCAATATGGCCAATTGTCTGAACGCGGTTTCTGGAACCTCTCCACTGTGATCCTCATCCGCGTGGTGGCCCTTTGTGTCATCGGGTGTTTATCGCTTGTGTGATGTCCTGGTGGGGTAGAAAGTCAGTCAGTCAGACACAGGGAGGTGGTTGATGTGATTAGCATCACACTGGGCCACCTTTACTTCCCAGGACTTTACCTGGTACCCATTTGAGGCTGCAGGCAAAGGTCATTAAAAAAAGTCAGGCTCCATGAGGTCTCGAACCTATTACCTATGACACAAGTGTTAAAGTATGCGGGCAATAAAAATTATATGTGCTGCTAAGAGAATTGTTCTCTTGATGAATAGATATAATCTGTTTATTGACCCTTTTTACCTTGCGGTCAAGTCAGATTAGTTTCTAGATTTTTTTAAGATGTTATTGTTTCCTTTTTATGTAGAATGTTATTAAAATTGACTTTCAGCTACAATTTCTTTTAACCTGAAATTGTTCGTGTATGTGTGTGTAAGAGAGAGAGAAAGAGAATTATGTATTCACATGCAGGCTATAAATGACTTTACTTCAAGTAGTATGGTTGTGGTGAACTAATTTCTGTCCATTTTTGTTGTTGTTACTTTTGACTTAATTTTTGAGTTTTTGTTTGACTTCTTTCCCTAGCAACCGTTCTTGTTACAGTCCTCCATTGACACTCTTAGCCCCTGGGCAGTTCTTCAGCTTCTTCCCAGCATTTAATGAAATATTGTGTCTTAAAAGTAATTCAGTCAGTGACACTCTGGGACTGAACCCTATGGTTCATGACTAGCCCCATGAAGCCATAAGGGCTAATATACTGAAATGGCTGGAACAGATAGAGAGAACGGCATATGACAGAAAGACACAAAAAAAGAGAGTTGCTTGGGAGAAGACTATGGCACAGACCAAGAAGATGGTGGATGGTGGAGCAGTAACACACACACAGACCTAGAGACACGCTGAGTCACCAACTAAAAACAGATGGTCACTCTCAGAGATGAATGGAGACAGTTGATATCTGCGGCAAAAAACCTCAAGTGGCGAACAAGAAGATGGGACAGTAATGGCTCAGTATCAACTACCGCACTGACTGGAAGCCTAGCTCAGCCATTAGGGATGCCCCGTTATTAACTTCTTTGGATATTGAATTAAGTTATCAGGGATTTATTCTGTTGCATTCAGAATGGGACTCTTTGAGTCGGGGTAGTCAAACCTTCTAGTAGCAGTCTGTAGGAGAAAACTGACAGACATGGCATTGTTCAATTTTGAGCTCATCTTGATCGCACATGACAATAAGTGCTCTGATCTCCTTCTGATTATGTCTTCAAGTGTTTTTAGACTAACAACTCCCATTCTGTTCTGGTTGATATAACGAAGGGTTGCTCCTGCATGGTTTTCTGTCTGGCCGTCCAACTGGTACACCCAGTGTATGCAGCCTATTCAGTGAGAAATCATATTCCACGAAAACTGAAAGCCGCACATAGCATATCTAGGCCATGATGTTTTTAAGTATATTTCTCTTTACAGCATGTTAAAAATCGTGAGTTTCTGTGTCAGATTTTTCTAATGCCTAAACTGGATACCAGGTAATGTTTTGGAAAGTAAAGGCAGCCAACAAGATATTCAGCACATCATGCATAGAGTGGTGATTAGTCTATCGAGATCTGACTAGTGTCAATGCCTGACGCCCTCACTGATGTTGAAAACCAGATTCCTTTACCCTCTTGTAGAATTCATGGGAATTTGATGCTGGAATAATTCCTGTGTTGATGTGAAGTTAGACAAAAGAAAGGGGTTCTTTATTAAAATCTTACCCCAAATGATATCACAGAACAGTCCAACATTTTAGAGGGTGGTAAGACTGGATTTCCCTGGCTTTCTGATGCTTTACAACCCACAAAATATTTAAAACTGGCCCTAACCCCAACCCACCTACGCCCCACGAGAGAGTGTAGCCTAGGTCACATGACTGCATGCAGCCTATCTACCACCCCCTGAAATATTAGACTGTCCTGCGACCTGTGGAATTCCCCTGTTTGGGTTAGGATATTAATAAAGCACAGACAAGTTTCTGTTGACGTTTATCCATCCAAATTAAAATACTTAACAAATGTTTATGTATAAACTAGGGCTGTACCTAATATTCGCTCTGGGGCCGAATAGTGGACCTAATAACTATTCGGTATTTGGCCAAATACTTGCGGTGAGGCTGAATACGAATAGTGGTTACCTTACACCCGTTTCTGCAGTCACTGCGATGGATTGAAATAACTCTCTCATTAACACAATAGTTGCTGTTGCCTAAGTCTGTCGTAGCGGGGGAAACTGCGACCGGGTTGTGTGATACAGCAAGTGGCAAGGTCTTTGCCTGCTGACTCGACAGAGGCATTACAGCAGAGGTTCTCAAACTGGATGCGTATGCCAGGGGTGCGGCGGCTAAAATCAAGATAAGCCGGCTAAAAATTGCGACATTATTAAAGAAAGCATAGAGATACTTAAAAGTTGATATGTAAATTGTCTTTCCTCGCCACTGTCGAAAAGTGTATCGTACTGCATAAAATGCTAACCGCAGCGTGCTAAAAATTGTCTTTGAATTTTTCTCCTGGTGCGACTGATCCTCCATCTGTATTGGCGAAGGTGCAGCAGATAAGTAAGGTTGTGATTACATTTTGGCTGAAATTTTAACGTGGAAAATTTTGGTTTATACAATAGTAACTGTTAACCTCGTCAAGCAAGCACTTATATTTAAAGGCAATGCGTTGTGAGTCTTGGACAAGCAGTGGGCAGGCCAAACAATTTCTCGAGGCCTCAGAGACGTAGTTTTACAGAATAATGCTTAAAATACCTTGGACAGCCAACAAAAAGCAACCAAGAGGTTTTGAAAGAGGCGGGAGCCCGAAGACATCTAATCACAGACATCAGAAAGAGACAGTCATCTTTTTTCGGCCATGTTTTGAGAAGGAAAATGGGACATGTGGTGACCACTGGAAAGATCTGTAGAACGAGGTATACAGGAAGACAACGAGAGAAGATTCTTGACTGTCTTGTTGCATGGCATGGAGGTGTGTCAGCACACGAACTAATACATGCTGCAGAAGATCGCAGATTGTGGCGAGGCATAATCGCCCACGCCAGTCGGCAAGGCACCTGATGATGATGATACACTATTCGTATTCGGCCGAATAGTTGGTCCCGCTATTTGTATTCTGCTGAATAGTGAAAATCACTATTCGGTACAGCCCTAGTATAAACTTCATTTCAAGACGCGCAGTCCTAGCATGGTAACTAAAGTTTGTGATTTTTATTCTATCTAGTGTGTCTTATCTGTACTTCTTTCTGTGAGTGCCAGTCACAAAATGTAAATTGCTTACCATAGCCGTTGTATAGGCAAGGATAAGTAGTTATTAAATGCTTGAGGACTGTACGCCATTCGTATTTGGACAGGGCTAGTCAACTGGTGGCCCGCGTAGGCCTAACAGGCAGCCCGCTGATACCCGCCAGTTGTATTGCATTGAGACTCTTTCTAAAATGGAACTGGGCATCTGGCCCGTGACGATCCCTTATCTCCAAATTCTGGCCCCTGAGTAAACTTAGGTCAATAGCGCTGGCTTAGGTCAACAGCCTGCAATGTTTCTTAATACTAAAATATTTAAGTGTCCTTATATTATAGGGTCGGCTCTGTGGCTAAGTCGATGCGAACGCTTCGTAATGCCGGGTTCGATCCCAGCTGCGGGTCATGTGCCTTGCATTGGTTTCGACAGTTCCCATATTTCTTTCTCAGCCTCAAGAGAATTATAAAGTAGAGACCTGATAATGAGAACTCACTGGGGACCGAAGACATGGTTCTTCTTATCAGATATTCTTCTTATCCAGTTTAGAGTTCAAGCAAGAAAAATTGCCAGGGATAAACAAACTGTTCTTCACTAAAAAAAATTCGCTAAATCCGAAATCGCCTTAAGCGGTCTGCACTGCAATTGGAGCACCCCTAGCAGCCACACCTGTCTATTGTAAAGTGGTCAGGTGCAGCTGACGATATGATTTATCAAAAGCAGGCTGGCATAGTGCTCTAAAAAGTAAAGTAAAAAATCATTTTCCACGCCTTTCAGGCTTATTGGGTATATAGGGCTAGACCTATATATTTTAGACCAAAGGGCACATGATGGGCAATGTGGTCAGCATCAGGCTGGTCGCCTTACCTTTCCAGGACTGTACCTGGACGAACTCACGGCTGGGAGCCAGTCATTTTGAAAAAACTACAGAACCCACTACCTTCCGATCCGCAAGCGAGCATCTAGCCGCTAGGCCACGACGGCTCCCACGTGGTGCTGTAGGTAGAGAATATCCCCAACCACCCATTTCACAACATCAATTCGGCAAGCAATCACTGGTTGCAGGAGAGATCGAATGACGACATTGTATGGCCCAGGACATGAAGTTGGCCAGAGAAACGTGAGCCGCTTGGTTTTACCGGCTATTTCCTGACTCGTGATGGCAGCGAGGAGTAATGAAAATGTAACCAAATAATGTTTCTATTTTTACCTGGTTATTGTCCTTTCGTATTGCCGATTGTTTTAAAAGCGGGAAGCGGTACAGATCAGCTTTACAGGAACATACAGTGACAACTGAAAAAAAATGGGAGTTGCGGCTACAAAGTATGCATCAGCAACCGCAGACTAATAAAGACAATTGAATATTACATATAGGAACCGCGGAGATGAATTATGAGAACATTTTTCTTCCTTTAAGAGTGGCGTTGGTAGTCATGTCTTATCCACATCCTTCTGTCTCGTGTACATTCAATCAACTCTGACACAGATGCTCTTCCATGCCATGATGTCAAACTGTCCAGCATCTGTTCTCTCGGTCTCCCTCTACCTGTCCAACTTTACTAAACTCACGATGCACGATGTTTTATCCTTCTCATCACACGACCAACGAACGTAGATTCTCTTTCTGGTGTGGGCAATCGGTTCTCTTCGTGGGTCAGTTTCTTTCAAGACATCTTCATTAATTTTTTTTTTTATCTGACCAGGGTATTCTCATTCATTCGTCTATAAAACCACATCTCCGCAGCTTCCAAATAAGTTTTTCACTTTTCAAGGCAGCAAAAAGCCTTGAATAGGAAAAGATGGAAAGATGGAACGGCGCGAGCGCCAGCGAAAACATAAAAATCGTCAAGAAGATATTTTAGAAATATTTATCTCCAACCTCCTGTGGACTGCTGGTTCAGGTGGAGAGAAAATACGAATGGCTAGCAATATTTGTAATAACACAAGAACAATAATGAAATCTATATGGATACTTCATGAAATTTATAGAAATTCATGAACAGTCTCAGATTCAATTTTATAAATAAAGCTGCACGATAGATATGGCCAACAAAACACCTTTTTTCTTTGGGGGTGCCTAGTTGACCATGTTCTTTGTGCACTTCTATCCAGGGCGAGGCGCAGACGCCGTCTGGAGGTGACAGGTTCAATTCCCGACACGGTAACTATAGCTTTCGATTTGTATGTTGTCTGGTGTGTTCTTCTATCTTTCTACTTCTTTCTATGAGTGCCGATCAATACACTTTCTGTTACTTGATTAATTCATAATATTTAACGGCCTCAAAGCCCACCCCCCCCCCCCCGCCCACCCACCCCAGCCCACCCCGTTTATTTATAGGAATGACGTATACACACCGGAACCAACTAATCAAATACCTTTCTTAAATGTTTGTGTATTCTAGACAAAGCATCAAGGTCTATCGTGTTCGTAAATTGTTGCTGTGATTGTTATTCGACATATGCTTTGTTAATATAAATTTCTGTAACCTATGGTGCCATTTCAATGGTTTGAAATGAATTCTGTCCGTATTCCATAGTTGTGGATTCTATCTTTCTACTTCTTTCTATGAGTGCCGATCAATACATTTTCTGTTACTTGATTAATTCAGATTCAAATCAGCGAGCTAGAATAACCAACATTGAATGCCTGGAAATGGCTAATGAAAGTAGAAAATTAGATACCACGATGAGAAAAAGATAAACAAAGTTCTTTGGTCATGTTATGAGAAAAGGAGATACTGGAGAATATCGTTACGACTGAAGGGATCACCGGTAGAAGAGACAGACCAAGAGAAATAATTGTGGATGGCCTATCACATTGGCATGGAGGAATATCTTCATTAGAATTGATTCAGAACACCAAAGACCGCATTTTGGGGGACGTATGAACGCCTACATTACTTCAAGTCACAAACCAAGAAACTCTAGACAGTATGATAACCAAGAGAAGATGGAAATGGCTTGGCCACGTTATGAGAATGAATTCTGATATACCTGCCAAAACAGCTCTCACATGGATACCAGAGGGAAAGAGAAAAAAAAAGGGGCGCCCAAAAACAACATGGAGACGAACGATGGAGAGTGACCTGAGTGTGGCATCTTTGACATGGAAAAGTGCATTGAAGATTGCATAGGACAGGAAAGCATGGAAAGTCCTCTCTGAAGCCTCATGTGCCACTAGGCATAACGAGAACTGATGATGATGATGATGATGAACGCCTACGCCAGCTGGCAAGGCACTAGATGATGATGAGATAGAGAATGCATTACAAATGAGAACTGCTGACTGTTATTTATACACAGCGCTTTGTAGTTTACCGGCCCAATTGTTTAGGGGGGGGGGGGGTGGTAAGACTAGGCCCACTGCCTCCCTAAAATGCATGTCGTAAAAGCCGATTATTTAGGAGTTTCCTTCCTAATCAGGTCTCTACTGTATAACATTTCCTTAGAAGTCGGAGTTTCTCTTCCTGAGAGACGACGAACAAACAGTCTGTACACAGTGTCTGTACTCAAATAAACAAGACCAAAGTCTAGAAGTGGATCAACAACCAGAATTTTCTGCCGGAGTTTAGTCAGTGAACGTGGGGAAGTAGAAGACGGAGAAGAGAATAATATAAAAGATAGACAAATATTTAACTGCAGTCAAGCAAGTAAGAGGTTAACAACCATATAACTGTGAGGGAAATATAAATTAGAGAGTGTACAATCAAGACGAGAGAAAGAGCATTAGCTGTTCATTGCTACCAACCCTTATTGAGGAGACGATATCTGATTGGCTTGTGCGACTTTGAACAAGATGGCTCACACTTTGCGAGCCAGAGCGGAAAAAATCTGGCCGCGCAAGCGATGCTGCAAGACAATCTACGAGGCACCGTTGAAGACCTCTAGCGCACCGCCTTGTCCTTGAGCCAAGCAGAAAAAGATGCATTGAAACATTGATCCCTGAAGAAGCCGAAGAAGAAGAATAGTAGTAGCAGCAGTAATAGTAGTAGTATTGGTGGTGGTGATAGTAGTACAAAAACTGTATAACGCTCACATAAAATATACTGATAAACAGGGTACAGAACCTGGTAGGCTTGAGAATTTAAAACTCTCTTTCTCTCCCCTCCCCTCCCTCTTTTTTGTTTTCAAAAATATGCTTTGCAGTAAATATATTTTGGAAAAGTTGAGCCACTATCTGTCACACACCACCACACCCTCTTTTTTTCACCAACTTTTTTGTTTTCAAAAATAAACTTTGCAGTAAATATATTAAAAAGTTCTAGAAGTTCTAGTTATTTAAATACATATTATTTCAAATATATTGATTTATTTATGTGCCATTTGTTATTATTATTATTATTATTATTATTATTATTATTATTATTATTATTATTATTAAGCATTTAAAGCAGACTAAAGCCTCCCGAGGACCTCCATTGTGAACATTTGTAAGGGGTCTAAGGCAGGGCTGCCAATGGGATTTTTTTGAAAAACCCAGCTTCGCTAAACAAAAACCCAAGTAATATATAGACGAAGAACAAAATAACAAAATAAAAAACCCAGATTGTTAACATTTACACAATTTATATTTACGAAACGAAACATTTTCCACTTTTATATAAGGATATATTTTAAAAAACCCAGATTTTCTCGAGGCGTTAAATAAAAACCCAGATCTGGGGGAAAAAACCCAGCACTGGGAGCCCTGGTCTAAGGCGCCCCCCGCCCCCCCCCCTCCCTCACGTTGTCTTTGCGCTGCAGCTGATGAGCAAGCAACAGAAAGAGTACGCTGGAAAGTAGAATCTGGGTCAAGTACGTAATACGATCTCTCTAGTCCAGTGCTTCTCAACCTTCTTAATGTCGCCACCCTTTAATACAGTTCCTTAAGTTGTGGTGACTTCCAACAATAACATTATTTCCTTTGCTACTTTATAATTTTGGGGAGGCGTAGCGAATAGACGCTTGCATGCGGATCGGAAGGTCGTGGGTTTGCTTCCTGGCGGAGCCGGACTTTTTTCAAGTAAAGGCGGCCGGCGTGATGCTGACCACATCACCCATCTTGTGCTGTTAGTCTATAAAATATATGTATAGCCCAATATAACCAATGCGTCTGAAAGGCGTGGAAAAGAGTCCTTTACCCCATAACCTCAGTAAGTATGTGTTCTCCGATGGTCTTAGGCGACTCTTGTAAAGGGGTCGTTCGAACCCCCTGACCCCCAGGGGCCACGGCCCACAGGTTGAGAACCTCTGCTCTAGTCCATTATACAAGAAACGTGCGGAAGCAATATCAATAGCGACCGACCAAATGATGGAATACACAACAGCCAATCATTGCTTTGTTTCCGTGACCATCAGTGTTCATTAATCATAGCGTTTCTTTCAAAACAGTATCATCATGATGCGTAGAGCCGTATTTAGGCGCGCGCAACATCGGCAGCTGCAACACAAGGGCGGTAAAATAGGGGGACGGGGTGGGAATGTGCACAACTTTGAGGGCGGCAAAAGTTAGTTGTTAACAAAAAAAATGTCTGACTAAACTGGTGGTTTCTGGCACATCATTTATTATATGGGTTGCTATGCCCGGCTCTCTAGCGTAGTTGGCTAAACCGGATTGCGCGGTGAGCGGGTGACGAATTCCTTGTGGGCCGGGTTCACTCCCGGGGGTAGGCAGAAATGCTACATTTCTCCCAGATTTAATTAAAATGGAATCAAGGTCGAAAGGTTGCGATATCCATAATACCGAACATATGGCATGTGGTGCTAAACTTTCATTTGTTTGACCAGTCGGCAGTAGAATGCTAATGTATTCAGAATTATATCGGCTGCCTTTGCTTTCCAAGACATTTCCTTATCCTCGTTTATGACTAGGTGATCAAGAAAGCCTTGATCATTTTACAACAAAACCAGCTACAGCAATTATTTATTCTCCTACTTCTTCTTCGCGTTCACCGGCGATAAACTCCAGGCTAAAATCTCTGGTTGTTCGTCCACCTCTTGACTCCAGCCTCACTCCAGAACTTGAGTGTTGCGTCCGTCTAATTTGTATGCAGACTGTTGATTCATTGCCACTGAGTCAGATGCACTCCACCGTGGAAGAAAGCCGCCAGTTGGTCGACTCTTACGACATGCTTGTTAGAGAGGCAAGGCATAACTTGTTTTGCCCTATAATGAAGCCCTGGAACCCACTATGGGACCCCAGAACTCACACGGAGACAATGAGCATTTGAACCACAAGCTTGAAACTGGCCGGGGATGTATCTAGCCATCGCGTTACTGCGGGTTCCAGTGTGTTTGATGTATATAATCATCTTATACTCATCGACCATATTAAGTATCCGGAATCAGTAAGCACAATGTGTCTTCCAGGGAGCTCTCCATTAATTTACCTTTAAATGAGCGGCCTGGCTAATACCCATGTATGCTAGTCTAACCTTAAACAAAACCTCACACTGTATCATGGGAGACGCCGTGGTGTAGTGACTAATAGCTAGCCTATGCATCCGGATGACGTGGGTTCAAATACGAAGCTAGACCCCCCCCCCCCCCCAAAAAAATGCAACTTGGCTCCCAAGTCGACCAGGCTTTAAATAGACATCAGGTGGTTACTGGAAGTAAAGGCGGTCGGTTTGATGTTGACCAAATCACCCACAGAGTGCCAGTTGTGCACTAAATAGAAGTCTAGCCCTATATGCCCAATACGCCTAACATAGCGGAGAAGGTGGTAAATACACGCATTAAAGACAGTAATTTATAAATACCGAAAGAAGGTAAATCACACATACCGCTAGGACAGTAAATCACACATACCGCTAGGACAGTAATTCACACATACCGCTAGGACAGTAATTCACACATACCGCTAGGACAGTAAATCACACATACCGCTAGGACAGTAATTCACACATACCGCTAGGACAGTAATTCACACATACCGCTAGGACAGTAAATCACACATACCGCTAGGACAGTAATTCACACATACCGCTAGGACAGTAAATCACACATACCGCTAGGACAGTAAATCACACATACCGCTAGGACAGTAATTCACACATACCGCTAGGACAGTAATTAACACATACCGCTAGGACAGTAATTCACACATACCGCTAGGACAGTAATTCACACATTATGTTAAGACAACAATGCACACATATCATTAAGACAGTAATTCATGCATGCTGGAAAAAACACAATTCACACATGATGGAAAAAACAGTAATTCACAATTGCTAGAAAGACAGCAATTCACATATGCTAGGAAAAATAGTAATTAGCGCATTCTGGAAAGACAGAATTTCACAGATTCTGGAAAGACAATCATTCATATATGCTAGGGGGAAAACAGTAATTCGCATATGCTGGAAGGACAATAATACACACATGCCCCCCCCCCCCCCCCCAAAAAAAAAATTCACAAATGCAGTAAACAGTAATTCACATATGCAGTAAAGACAATAATTCATACGTGCGGTAAAGACAGCAAATCATACATGCGGTAAAGATAGTAATTCATACATGCGGTAAAGATAGTAATTTATACATGCGGTAAAGATAGTAATTCATACATGCGGTAAAGATAGTAATTCATACATGCGGTAAAGATAGTAATTCATACATGCGGTAAAGGTAGTAATTCATACATGCGGTAAAGATAGTAATTCATGCATGCGGTAAAGACAGCAATTCATACATGCAACAAACACAGTAATTCACGCATGCGGAAAGGGGAAAAAGGAGGAAGAGAAAAAGACAGAGGAGAATAATAAAGAGGAAAAGGAGCAGAAGAAGAAGAAGAAGAGAAAGAAATCATAGGTGTGCCAGATCGACCGAATCTACAATTGGTATAGGAAAATATCCTGGGAAGTAAAGACGGCCGGTGTTTATATCGACCACTTCATCGACCATCAAATGCTGAGTGGTCATAATACAAACGGGAGGGAAGGGATATTGTTGGGTGGGGGGGGGGGGGGGGGGGGACGTGAATAAACAAGGGAAGAAAAGGGCAGCTGCAAGAGTGCCACAGAATAGGATAATGTGGCGATAATTGGGTGATTGTCTAAGCTCCGCTGGCATATAACAGCATAAGAATCTTGAGAAGAATGGCTTCTCCAGTTAAGCTTAATAACAAATGTTTAATCTCGAGAAGCATGGTTGTTCTAGGAGGTTGAACTTATGAACAAGTCACTGACTCAAACTCGCAGGGTGTTGTGATCCAAGGTTGGATGCACCCAGTTATTTCTAAGCGGTCTGCGAATTGAGAATTTAAAATGCAAGGTTTCGAATGCGAGTATATCGACGAAGACCCAATGCGTCTCCTCTTCCTGTCTACAAGAAAACTACTGCCAGGCAACTCAATGGCAAGTTTTATCGAAAAAGACAGCGGCTACCATTTAGCCAAGGAGGATGCGGCTACACAGACTGAGGATTTTGAAATTATTCTTCAGGATGGGCAGTCCGGTGATGCCCCAGCTCTTCAACCAGCAGACGACAAACAAAAAGAAAAATTACCATTGGAAACACCTTTTTCTACTGAGAAACAACCGACGTTGCTGGTGAAGAAGCTGTCAACCCTGCTCTGTTTAGACAGCAGTACATTGAAGACATCGTAGCCGCCGCCATTCACGATAAGCGGCCGAAAGTCTTCGAGCTCTTCACAAGTACAATGCCTCTCCAGACACTCAGCATGAATGCCTTTTTCAAGTATTTCGGGCAACCGTCCTTTGACTTTACTGAGCCAGAGGAAACGCCAGAGCTGGCGAAGCCCAAAAGTAGGCGAAAATCGCTTTTTCGCTGGGCGTCAAAGAGGAGAAAGGCAGGAACGGAAGAGCGCAAGGCATCACCGACCCCTAGATGGAACAGAGGAAATCTTTTTCGGAGGATTTTCTGCTGTTCCCTGTAGCTCGCAGCATAAATCGTCTGATCCAAAGGTCCTTTTCAGGGCCAACACATTTTACCTTTTTAAGGTTTTAGTCATTTAATAATAATACAATAAATACCTAATGAAAATAGTATAAATTAAAAGAAAGGTTGATAGGAAAATAGGTGGGGAGGCAGAGAGCGAGACAGAAGTAAAAGGAAAAATACAGAGATTGAGGAGAAAGAAAGAGAGGGTGAACTAGAAAAAATGAGAGATGAGTACAGATGGAATGAGGAAAATATACAAAAGACAGCTCGTTAAAGAGAAAGACAGACAGAAAGCGAGAGAGGGAGAACAAGTGATAAAGACAGATGGAATCGAACGAACGAACGAACATTTATTTTCAAAGGGTTACAAATTGGGCACGCAGGCCAGTCTGACATTCGGCCCTTCTAAGCACTCATTTTTCAGAGTACTAATGCCTGTGGAATCAAAAGAAGGAGAGAGTGAATGAAAGAGACGGAGACATGAGTAGAAAAGGAGTGAGATAATTAATGAGAAATAATTAGATGGAAAGACAGGGGCTAGAGATAAAGAAAGACCGAAAAATGGGGGAGGGGGTGGCAGAGAGAGAGAGAGAGAGAGAGAGAGAGAGAGAGAGAGAGAGAGAGAGAGAGAGGGGGAGAGAGGGATAAACGGCTTCTTTAATGCAGTTGACAAATAAACGAAGACGGTTTGAATAAAACGATTAATTTGATAAATATTTGTGTAGTGTAAAGGTCTTAAGTTCAAATCTGTTTGCTTCTTCTTTTTTTTTCCCTTTTTTTACGTCCTCTTTTGCCTCTCCGAGTGTCGATAGAGATATACGGTTCTGCTTCATGCTCTTCTGGCTGCTTCGACCATAGACACATCCCCTGGGGCTGTCAGGGACACACACGAGTATCATTTATTTTGTACATTAGAGTCCTATGAAGTCACTTCATAGTTAGAGCATATTTGTGTATGTGTACTGTGTTGTTCGTTATGTGCTGATGAAGGCTAATCGCCGCAACGTCCTTTGTTTGTTTATTGTGATCGATTTTGTAAAGCTAACATAAACTGTTAATTCTTGCCAACTTTTTCTCTTGCCTAAAATTTTCTACCCCTTTAAAAACTAGAGTTTCTCTGGTGTTAACTTCCCATCTTGTTCTTGGTCTATCTCTTCCTCTACGTTCCTCTCCTCGTTTAGTATATGTCGTATATGGTATAGCATCAGAAGTCATTCTCTCCAAGTGGGCAAACCGTTTGATTTGTTGTCTTTGTATGTAATTTAGAATTGGTTCTGTGCCGAATTTATCTCGTGTGACCTCAATCCTGATTTTATCTCTTCTGGTCACTCCTACAGTCTTTCTTGGACACATCATTTCCAAGGTTATTAATTTTCTTTTGTGTTTTGTCGTGAGTGACCACGTCTGGCCAGGTAGCGTAAGGTGGAAATGAATTTGCTTTGTATGAGAACCCGGAACTGAGTAAGACCGCACAACATTACGAGGGCGCCCTGGCTCGGCTACTTATCTGTTTAACTGCGACGCCTAGCAGCCCAAAGTAGACATTAACAAAAGAAAAGAAGAAGTGAAAGTTTTAAAAAAAAATTAAGCGAAGGACCCTTTTCCACACCTTCAGTTGTATTGGACACATAGGGCCAGACCTATGTTTTAAAAGACCGCTAGGTGGCTGAGTCGGCTCTGTGGCAAAATCGATGCGAACGCTTCGTAATACCAGGGTGTCAGGTTCGATTCCAGCTGCGGACCATGCGCCTTGCGTTGGTTTCAGCAGTGGTATTAGGGAGCCGACCGTCCGAAAGGCAATGGCAAACTACTGGACGTAATTGCCTAAAGAAACCACACAACAGCCATGGGCTGCCGGTGTTGGTTGTGCAACGTCCTGTAAAGGATACGCAACTAACCAACCAACTAGGTGTCTGATCTGGTTAGCATCACTCCGAAAGGAGAAAGACCTAATTGTTTCGCGAGATTGCAATCGAAATTGTATGTTACTGGAACAATCTAGAAACCGTTCATGTTTACAAAATAGTAACAGAAGCACGTGGGATCGATTATATTTATGCAAGAGACAGGATCGGTGGCATCTAATATCAATGACCAGAAAAGTAAGCATAATTTGCTGATCTGAGGGTTGGAAGAGGACATGATAACATTCCTAATCACGCAACATACAGACCGAACCTGAGGAATGTTCCCCTCCTCTTTATTAAATATCTCCGGGTTGGTTGTGAATTGCAAATTACGCCGGGCACACGAACGAGAAGAGCCGATCTCTACAGCCAAATCTAGCTATCGTTTACCAAGCAGTAGAACAAATTATGTTGGCTATCGATAAGCAAACTGTGCTGCACGCAAAGTACTAGTTAACCGTTTAAGGTTTTCGTGAGATTTTACAGTAAGGAAACCAAAAGTTTATAATTATGTGCTATTTTAATCTGTGTTTTCTACTGTGAGAAAGTGTATTTTCATAATATATGTGTAAATAAAAGCATATTTCCTAGCGCTTGAAAAGGTGAGCGACGCAGCTAGGATTGTGGTTATAAATTAAATGTATTTTATTGATGCTTTTTTAATTCAAACATTTTTTCTGTAGTGTGTGTAGTAAATAAGCAAATATAGACCCCATTACCAGACCTTTGACGTACTGGAAGTACCGTGGTGGCAACATCATGTATACCCTGGCTTCTTTTTCTAGTGGTCGGCAGTACCTGCACCCCTTTTAATGCATCATTTTCTCAGCGGAATTGTAACAGACACTTTGTGGTGAGTACAGCCAACTTGTTATTTCCACAAAACTGGTTTATAAACAGTGTAGACTGGCCGAATATGTGAGTAAGGAGTAGTAAAAAACAATGTTTATGTTAGTGGCGCATGTGGCACACGCAAGGATGTTATTCTAATTTAAAAAAAAAAAAAAAACAATTTTGTAAAGGGTGCCGGTACTCATCACACGGTGTCTGAAAAAGTGGCAGTACTCACCACGAAGTGTATATTACAGAAGCGCTTAAAAAAGATGATGCATTATAACATATGCAGGTACTGTGTAGTGTAAAAGGGTTGGGAAAAAGTGGGGGGTGGGGGGTGGGGGGTGGGGGGTTAAAGGGGGAGGGATAAACCCATGAACATATGATGCTAGACTCAATGTTTGTATAGAAAAATCGGCACTCAAGGGGTGATATGAGCAGCATCTTGCCGGACGCGTTCACTTCCCATGACATTACCTGGTACCCATTTAAGGCGCCGTCTACCTGTAGAGCAGTGGCGTGTTAGGAATGATGAGGGTGAGGCGGACGAGGGCCGTCTAGGGTGTCATAGCTGAGGGGGCGATAAAATGCCAACAAATATGTTTTTGAAAAAAAAAACATGTGTGTGTCTTGTGTTTTAAAAAAAAAGGTGGGGGTGGGGGGAACAGGAAATTTACCGCCACAGGCACCATATGACCTTGTTACTCTACTGCTGAAAAGCACAGTCACATTTGACCCCCCCCCCCCCCTCCGCCCCAATTCCGATTTGATGCGGATTTGAACTCAGTACATTCGGGCTGGCGGGTTAGTGACTAGCTACCACACGACAGTGGAGCCACATAGATGGTAAAGATCAATAAAAACAAAAATAATAATAATATTCGTTGTGATAGGCAATCAAACATATGACTACCGGGCAAACAGACCAGTGTCATAGCTACTGTGATTCGTGTATTTATGTGCAGCAATGCAGCAGACTTGGCCAGGGAAAGGCCGCATTTCAGAAGAAAATATCTTTTGTAATAAATCAATTTTTTTAAACATCAGAAAACGAGTACTGAAGTGTAATATCGAGCCTGTTCTGTTGTATGGCAGTGAGTCTTTGAATGTGAGCAAACAAATTAAGAAGATTCTGAAGGCAGCAGAGATGTGGTTTTTGAGGAGAATGTTGCTAATATCTAATAATGATTGTCTAGAAATGTCTTTTTTAAAAAGTAGAACATTAAATACAACAATGAGAGGGAGAGAAACACAATTCTTCGGTCATGTGATGAGAAAAGGAGCACTGGAAAATATCGTGACGACAGGAAAGATCACTGTTAGAAGAGGCAGAGGCAGATCAAGAGAAACGAAATAAAAAAAAAAGAGGTCACATAAGAAGTCACTACACGAAACATTTTTTTTTTTTTAGATTTTTTATTTACAATGTCAGACCAATTCTTTTATAACAGTAGTTTGGAGGGATGTATGTTAATATATTTGAACACTTCAAGTTTTTAAAAATCATGGTTGCCATGGCAACAGCCGCCATCTTGGGGGAAAACATCATGTACATAGAGTTATAAAATTGCAAAAACAAACATAGGCATTGAAAAATAGATGATGGATTCATGAACCTTAATAAAAGATTGAGGCAATGGTGTAGTTTATTTACTTTAAATGTGTTTCTAAATATTTTACTTATAATTTTAAAATTTAGGTTTTTTGAAAAGGTAAAAAAAAAAGTAGCATCATTAGACAATAATTAGGTATAGCAATGGGTCATTTTGTTTCGTTTATTTTGCTATACATTTTCGTCGGTAACTACAGACGCGACTGCGCTCCGAAAATGCAATTTGAATTGTCCCGATTCTAGCAATATATGGTTGCCATGGGATTCGTTCAGAATCAGAAAAGTTATGGCCGTAACATGCAAACATTGAGTCATTTCATCTTACTGGGTCGCAGCCAGGAATCCATGAATACTATAATAATTTTTTTAATTTTTTTTCTACAATAGCTGTTGTTTTCCGGAGAAGCTGTGGCGAATGTATAATCACATCAAAATCCCACGGTATATCAATCATCCATGCTGTCTCTGTTATTAGTGTATGCCTAGGCTTTTGTCGTGTTGACTCCTACACAACAAGAGAGAAGTAGTGATATGTATATGAAAACAACACTGTATAACAATGATCCTTGTTGTACTCTTCCACCTGCCAGATGGATGTTTGATATGCATGTCGCCAGGCTCGCTGGCGGATAACCTTACAGGTATAATGTTTTGCTTGAAAATAGTGAGCTGGCGGCCATTTTCATATGTTAATTAGATCACGTCGACCGACCTTGGTATATTTTTATGATCTTTGTGTTCACCTTGTCGGGACGCACAATTTGATATGCATGTCGCCAGGCTCGCTGGCGGATAACCATACAGGTATAATGTTTTGCTTGAAAATAGTGAGCTGGTGGCCATTTTCATATGTTAATTGGGTGCATAATGTATTATATGTTTTTAAAACATGCATATACAGTTAGGTCTAACTGTCCCGCTTCCAGCAATATGTGGTTGCTAAGGGATTCGTTCAGAAACAAAAAAATGTTATGGCCGTAAAATCAAACATTGAGTCATTTTATCTCACTGGGTCGCAGCCGGGAAGCCATGTTTTATTTATTTCCACTACAATTTTTCTGTCGTGGTGTCCGCGACTAAAATGGTAATATATCTGCTTAGAATCGACTTACAGGCTTAAATGAGGTACCACTGGATTTGTAATTTTAATCTTTATCTAGCTGTTATGATTTCGTAAGTAAAAAACCAAAACATAAAACTTCACTAGCACCCCTACAATAATCAAATTTAAAAAAAAACACACAAACTTTGGCATGAAGGAATATCATCAGTGGAACTGACAGAACACCAAAAACCGAGATATGTACAGGGGCATGAACGCCTATGCCAGCTGGCAAGGCACTTGAGGATGATGATATATTATTATGCTATATGTGTAATGACACAAGTTTAAAGTATTAAGAGAGTCTGTAATGAACATCTAGTTCGCATAAATTATGTGTAAGAGGTAGAGCTGAGGAAGCCCACGGCTTTTACATCTGCAGTTGACGGTTGAAGAACCACAATAAACATAGAACGGAAGATAAATTGCATTAGAAAACAAATTCCCGAAGAAAGTGCTAAACAGGAAATTGGATTAGTCCCAGAGGGATGAAGAAATAAGAAAAATGTCTGGACAAATACTAGTAACAACAGTTGCGAAAAATGCCTTATTGTGAACAAACCCTGAGAGGAAACGAGCAGAAAAACAACCAAACAGGCACTGAAATGAGGAATGAAGGGACTGCGGAAGCGAGGACGATAAACAAACAGTGAGGAGAGAGGTCAAAGTTGCTGGACTGGATTCCATCCATGATATTGAACTGATTGCACATGACAGGACATAATGGATGAATGTACTGCAAGCCCTGTGTAAAGGTAGAGGTAAAGTCGAGAGATGTGAACCAGCCTCATTGCACACGGTTATAAACCATAAGTGCTCTGCCACCAGTACGGACATCTGATAAGAATTGTCCGCATGTGTCGCCGTTCGCATGTAACTCTGTAGCTACAGCGACGTTCCTTCATTTACAACAGAGTGTCAACTCTGGTACCCATTTCCCAGAGGCTCGGTGAACCCCGGGAGCCGCCTGGTTTCGAACACCGACCATGGCTGCAGCGAGTCGCAGCTGGATTTGAAAGCGAGCATCTTATCGACTGCGCTAACGCGGTGCGAGCCCTATGTGATATATAATGGCACAACGGGACAACGATGATGTTGATAATCTACATACATAAGCATTGTCTCAGTAACCTTTACGATTATATTTGTTTTAAGGCGGAACAGGTGACAGTTGATGTCAAAAACTCTCTTTTTATACCCCTTCCCCGACCCCCAGTTTTTTCACAGCCGATGTTCCAGGCCCTAACTGGAGGATTGGGGGTGGGGGGGCGGGGGGGGGGGGGGTTGAAATAGACCCATTGTCCCCTAATAAGCATGGCCGAAAAATCGACAGATTATAGATTATATTTTTTATAGATTAATCAGCGCAAGATGGGTGATGTGGTCAGCATCACACCGGACGCTACGCGCGGCGTGGAGTGGGGCTTAACTAGATAGCTGGACTCACGAGCAGCAGCTACCGCATCTCCTGCAGCTTCCTTCATTTTATTGGCTCGTGTCTTAGCCATCTAGTTTAGCCCCGCTCCCCGCTGCGCGTAGCGGCGTGTGAGATACTCTTGGCGGTGCCAGAAGTCCGAAATTGACACGTGACTGAGGCCCTGTTAGGGTGAATTTTCGGCCTGGATAATTTAGGACCGTTGTTCGGAGGATAGCCCATGTATTTATCAAAAGTCGTGTCTATCCAAGTTCGATAACTAATTAATCGACAGATCATCTTTTTTTGCACACCGAACCATTGGATTAGAAAACGTTGATCCCTTTCTCGTTAAAGCGTAAAGCTTTTTTTACTATATTGTTGTTTCGTTTCTGAAATGGCGTTCATTAATATCTAAGGTTTGAAGGTTTGAACAACGGGTCAACATCATGGCACACGGGTAGTAACACATAAGTGCTCTGTTTTACCTCTAACTCAAGTCTGAGTACAAAGTAGCTCAGCGCAGTGCACGGGCTCCGTAGCACCCGCGAGGATCCTAAAATATTTTGGGTAGATTTTTAAGTACAAATTTTGCCCGGGCAGAGCCGTTTGGCTACTATTTTCAATTTCCAACTGCCAAGGGATTTTTTTAAACGTGCGCAACAATACACACGGGCGTCCCATCTCACTACCCAGAGATCAGGGGAAATTACTAGAAGTCCACGTGAACAGAAAAAGTCCCAGCCTTCACTGGGGCTTGAACCCGAGGCCTCATACACTCGAGGCGGACAACATACCTCAAGACCACGCAGCCCCTGCAATATCCAAATCTGGTCCCACTTATCTGTCTCGCAAGCAAGGATGGCCGATCCAAAGTAGTTAATTCTTAGCCACGCTGTACTCAGAGTGATGATTGGTACCTTTCCGTCTTTCAAGACGATAGGGTTAAAACACGCTATGGAGAGGCATTGGACTCACAGCCCATGGCGATGGCGAGTGTGACTAGCAAGACCCACCCGCGTTAAGAAAAGTACTCCACAATTAAAGCGTTGGGTTTCATGACTATTGTTGTCAATATTTGTCAACAGAATGTAAAATTGCCTGGTGAAATCAAAAAACAGACAAAACAAATGCCGATTGATGGTTCTGCGACGTCCTGTAAGGGACACGCAACTATCTTTATATCTGCACTGTCCAGTGTATATCTTTAATTATCGCACTGCTGTCGTATTATGTTGGTTTTTTTTTCCTTTTCAGGTTATAGAGATATCACGGAGGATAGAGTATTGGGTAGCCTTTGTTGATCTTCTCCACATAACAATGGATTCTCAAGCAGACTAAATGTAGATAACAAGAACAATTGAATAAAACAGCAAACTGTTCAAGCTATTTTGTCTGCAAACATTACTATTATTATTGTCCCCGCAAGGAAGGTCGACTGCACGATCTCGGACATTTCGCTTGCATCTTCAAAGAACACCTGTAAAAGTGTATATTAGTTCATAGTTCGATGTTGTCTGCCTACAGGTTAAATTAATATCTATCAAAGAGCTACTGAATCATTGTGTTGGCAGTGACAAATTTCAGTGGATATAACGTGGCTTTAGCAAGGGAAAACAGTATCATTTTATAATTAGGCTTTTCGAAACTTGTACCGGAGGATTGTAATGAAAACCGATAACTATGGTTAAACCAACGTGACCGAGCTGAGCTAGAAGACAACGAGGAGAAAAACTATACAGCAGGCATAAGCAAGCTCGTGAGATTTCCTCGAGCACGAGTGGTCATCGCTTTCCTTAACGGCGACGATATGGTAGGCGTTTTTAAAGCTGTTCACCTCATGAAAATGTCAAAAATGTTTATCTGGGTTGGCAGCGATGGCTGGGCAGAACAGTTAATGATGCTACAAGGCGATTACAAAGAAGCTATCTACGGATCATTCACAACATTGTTCTGTGCCCCGTCGGTCCCAAAATTTGAGGAATATTTTAGAACAATCAAGCCTTCTAATACCAGCAACCCGTGGTTTTCCGAATTCTGGGAGCGCCATTTTAACTGTTCATTCCGTGCTGGAACTTGTGACGAATCCCAGGATGTTGCTAGTGTTAATAGCTATTACACTATGCCTCTGATTAGTTCTGCAATTGACACTGTTTACGTGTATGCGCATGCTATTCAGAGTTTGTTGAACGATCACTGTCCGGGAGAAACAGGAAAGGAAGCTCGAGAATGCATCAGAGGAGATATCCTACTGACGTATCTAAAAAACGTTTCGTTCACCGGTGAGTAAACACAGATATCTCCCTTTGCAATTATCGTGTGTTCTCTTGGTGGGGCTGGTTGATTGTTTGGTTGGTTGATGGGTTAGTTATTGTGGATCCAGTGATTTAATAATATCCTACCCCCAGATGACGTCACATGACAGTCCAACATTTTAGAGGGTGGTAAGACTGGGTTTCCCGGCTTTCTGATGCTTTTAACGACCCCAGAACCTCTAGAGCTGGCCCTAACCCCAAACCACCTACGTCCCACAAGAGAGTGCAGCATAGGTCCTACGACTGCATACAGCCTATCTAACACCTCCTGAAATATTAGAATGTCCCGTGACCTGTGGATTTCTCCTGTTTGTGGTAGGATATTACTAAAGCACGTTGGATCCGCCTGAAGATTGAGCTTTGTCTCCCAAGTCTGAGGTGATGGCATTCAGGTCGTCTTTCATCATCCATGTGCCCTGTCGATAAGCGTAAGTGACTCTGTTTCGTCATCTCACGCGATCTCCAGAAACACAGATCGCCTGTGCTCTTTAACTAGCTATATCACTATGTAAAGGGAATCTGTGTATTTATCTCTTCGTCTTTCCCCTTGCTCTTTTCACTTCAATCTTGAAATTTGTCGCCAAGTTATCGAGTCAATTTCTTCTCATAACATTTCCAAAAAATATCGACTGCCGGCAAGTAATTTCTCTAACTGACTTTCCTAACCGATTTTCCTTTGTCTAGAGGAGGACTTTTCTGAGTGTTTTTCTTGGGGGTGGGGGGGTTGGGGGGGGGGCTGCGCGGTCTCGAGGCATGGTGTCCGCCTCGAGTGCTATTATAGGGAAAACAAGAATAGAAATACCTCCCTAAAAGCATGTCGTAAGAGTCGACTAATTGGGAGCTTCCTTCGAAGTCGGAGTGCATCTGCCTGAGATGCAGGAAACCAACAGTCTGTACACAAATGTGTCAGGTCTGTAAAACGGATGCACACGCAACACTCAGGTTCCGAAAAAGGGCTACTAGTCCAGAAATGGACCAACAACCAGAACTTTTCACCAGCGCTTACAGCGTAGAAGACTAGCATACGTTACAACTGAAAAAAAAACACATCAGAATTGAAAAGACGTAACTTGGTTTTAAAGCTACACAGTTTTGAGGTCCAAATTTTATGCAGGCTGTTAAATCTACGCATGCCTTGCCAATGCGTGTCATTATTTCTTTCTTTGTATTTCCTTCACTATCAAAATTGTGCTTTTGTTTAAGCTTAACTATGTTCCATTTTCTTTATATACATTGTCCGTTTGCTGTCATCAAGGCGCTGAAATACTTAAATGTCCATATTGCAACAGGTGAAACCATCGTCTAGAGAGATGGGTAGGTGATAACGTAATCCGTTTCTTCTCAGTTATTCTCATCAGATGACCAAACCATTCCATTTCTGTTACTGTGCTTCTCTAAAAATAAGATCGGGTCATAATATTTTTTTTTTCCACCCCGTGTGAGTTCTGGTGCCCATTGTGGGTAAAACAAGAACAGAACCACTGCCTCCATAACAAGCATGTCGTAGGAGTCGACTCACTGGAGGGAATCCTTTGAGTCACAGTTCGTCTCTTTGAGAGGCAAGGAACCAACAGTCTGCATACAAATAAAAATGTGTAAAACGGATGTGCAAGCAACATTCAGGTTCTGGAAGAAAACTCACGTTGAAGAGGTGAACGAACAACTAAAACTTTCCAGTGGAGTTTACAGCTGTTAAAGTCAAGAAGACGAAGAAGAGGATATTTTTGGTTTTAAAATGGCATTATGGCTTATTTTCGGGGCATGTCTTTAAAAAAAATTTTGCATTTATTCATGTAGAAAATGCGGTACTTTATTAATATCCTACCACAGATGACGTCACAGGGCAGTCCAGCATTTAGAGGGTGATGCTTTTAACGTCCCCAGACATATAGAATTGGCCCTAAGCCCAACCCTCCTACGTCCCACGAGAGAGTGCAGCCTAGGTCCAACGACTGCATGCAGCCTAGGTCCCACGACTACATGCAGCCTATCTACCACCCCCTGAAATATTAGACTGTCCCGTGACCTGTGGATATCCCCTGTTTGGGATAGGATATTAATAAAGCACCCACAATTCTACAGTTTTTCAAATAGTTATCTCATCTTCTTCCGCAACTCTCTAAATCCCTAATTAGGGCCTGAATTTCCCGCGACTCCATTTCCTATAGAACAGTGCTCCCCCACCCCCTCCAACCTTCCTAATGCCGCGACCCTTTAATAGAGTTCCTCATGTAGTGACGAGCCACAAACATACAATTATTTGCGTCACTACTTCATAACTTCAATGAATATGTGTTTTCTCATGGTCTTAGGCGACTCCTGTGAAAGGGTCGTTCGCCCCCCCACCCCCCCCCCAAAGGGTTGAGAACTGTTGCTATAGAGCCACTAGCTCCCAGTCTCTCATGGCCAGCAATAAATCATCATCATGTGCCCTGCCAACTGTCGTAGGCGCTTATGCTTTTCCGCAGATCACGATCCCTGGTTGCTTAAAACAGCTCTCTTGGAAATATCTCTCCATGCCATCGTTTCAGCCCATCCAGCATCGTCTGTCTTGGTCTGCCTCTACCTCTTTTCCCACTGATCTTTCCAGTTGTCATGATGTTCTCCAGTGTCTCTCTTCGCATAACGTGGCCAAAGAACAGTGTTTGTCTCTTTCTTATTGTTGTGAATAGAGATCAATAAAGCAATCCAGCAATAAAGCTTTCCTTAAATAAGCACTTCTTTTCCACATACCCTGCTCGTTGTGCATTAGTAACAGAACTTTCAGTGATTTATCCCATAAATATTTCACTATCTTAACTTGGCCTTATTTCTGAGGTAGGTCTAAAGTTAGTGGCGTATATCCTGTACACGTTGTTGCAGAA
Source organism: Candidula unifasciata (assembly GCA_905116865.2). NCBI lineage: Eukaryota > Metazoa > Mollusca > Gastropoda > Stylommatophora > Geomitridae > Candidula > Candidula unifasciata. The sequence goes on along the minus strand of CAJHNH020000047.1, from coordinate 750,896 downwards.
CCAACCCTAGCATGTGTTTGGCTGTTGTTGGTTTTCTAAGCAAATTTTACTTTCAGTAGTTTGCCATTGCTGCTTGGTACCACTGTCGAAACCAACGCAAGACAAATCGTCCGCAGCTGTGATCGAACCCAGGACCCCGGCATTATGAATCGCGTTCGCAGCGCCTAAGCCACATACACTGGTAGGTCTTACTTTCGGAAAATGCCAGTATCAGTATAGGCAGAGACCTCTTAAACCTCCATGTATCCATTTACACTACTTAATATGAAAAGCCAGAAAGGTTTAGAACATAACACCCTTTCTCGTATTTTATCCACAGGTTACAGTGGCCAGGTGCAGTTCGACGAGCACGGAAACATGGGAGGCAAATATGTCGTCAGTCAGATACTCCCTGGCAATCCAGTCAAACAAGTCCCAGTGAAGATCATCGACACAAGAAACAACACGGTGACCACGGTGGGTCCCATCTCCTGGGACTTCATCGCTCCATTACAGAAAGCATTTCCTCCGGATGCGATTCTGCCATCCCCTCCAGTTCCACTGGAAGACAAAAACATCCCCGTCTCCGTCTGCAGTAGAGTGTGCGGTGTTGGAGAATATAAAATTCAGAAAGATCAACCTTGCTGTTGGGAATGTAGGATGTGCAGGGAAAACGAAATCATAGTTTCCAACCAAACTGCTTGCCATGCATGTCCAGCCTTTTCCTGGCCGGAGCCGAAAACAAATTTAACAACGTGCAGAAATATAATCCCCGACTATCCAACGTTCACAGATGCTGTTGTAATCTTCGAAACTTGTACCAGCTGCCTCGGAATTATAGCCGCCATTGGGGTTATGATAGCACACGTATACTACAGGGAAGCAAAAGTTATCAAGGCGGCCAGTAGGGAACTTAGCTTCCTGCAGATATTCGCCATCGGAATGGGGTACATCACGATGCTTCTGTACGTGGCGCCGCCTACCCACGATAAGTGTGCTGTTGTATACTGGTTGTTTTGTTTCTCCTTTGACTTGTTGTACGCCCCGCTGCTGGTGAAAGCGATACGTATATACCGGATATTCAATGCTGCTGCTAAAGGCACCAGAGGGTTAAAACTGACCAGTCCGATATCCCAGGTGGTTATCTCCTGCGTTATAGTGATGGGCCAGGTAAGTGAGCAAACTCCGTGTTGTTCTAAATTGCTATAAAAAGTAGAGTAAATGGTAACAGAACCACGGGTCGAACACGTAAAATATGGACCGCAAAAATATCAGACACTTAAAAGTACTTCGGAGTACATCTACCTGTGAGGCAGAGTACGGCAAACAAATAAGCCAGTAAAACGCAGGTACAAGCAACGGCAAACAAATAAGCCAGTAAAACGCAGGTACAAGCAACGGCAAACAAATAAGCCAGTAAAACGCAGGTACAAGCAACGGCAAACAAATAAGCCAGTAAAACGCAGGTACAAGCAACGGCAAACAAATAAGCCAGTAAAACGCAGGTACAAGCAACGGCAAACAAATAAGCCAGTAAAACGCAGGTACAAGCAACGGCAAACA
>CAJHNH020000047.1:727500-741138 GCA_905116865.2 Candidula unifasciata | reverse complement strand
CCCGGCCTGGAATATTTCCTAGGCCTATAAAACCTCACATGGTTTCCTCCTATGCTCCATCTTTGCATTCAAGACCCGCAAGCTGCCCGACAACTTCAATGAGTCTCGATTCATGTCGATGTGTGTGATGACCACGTTGGTCATCTGGATGGCTTTCATTCCCACTTTCGTCACCTCCAGCCGTCAGTACATGAAGACATTGCTGTTAACTTTAGCGCTACTTCTCAACCACTCAGTAGCGCTGGTCTTTCTCTTTATTTCAAAACTCTACGCCGTTGTTTGCCTAACGGACGAAACAGAGGAAACAAACAGTATTGGCAGAACGAATGGAACACCTCGATACCGCACCAGTAACTGTCACATCTATGCCAGTTCCATTAATGTCAGTATGAATCAAGTGGGCCCACAGGAGCACACATAATGTTGAAGAACTAAGACCATAACGATTGAGCGTGTTTCTTCCTTATATCTGCAGCAAGATCACACAAATTGTTTCACTGACTTCTGAGTCGTCATTGTATGATAATTCAGCGGCCTCGCTTCTCAACCGTTGCGTGGCGCTGGTCTTTCTATCTACTTCAGAACTCTAAGCCGTCATCTGTCTAACGGATGAAATGGAGGAAATAAACAGTTTTGGGAGGTTGAAGGAATTCGGCATTACCAATCAGTAACTGCCAGTTCTATCAATGTCAGTTTCAATCAAGTGAGTTTACAGGAACATAGAATAGTTGATTGAAGAAAAGACGCTATAATACTGAAACGCCTGAAATGTTTCTTCGTTATATCTCCCATTACACCAATTGTTTAACTGGCTTCTGGGTCAGTTGGCGCTACTTCTGAACTACTTCATGGCGCTGATATTGTTCTTTATTTAATAAAAATGATATTGGGAGATAGAAAGAAGCTCAGTGAGACCGCACTAGAACTTGCTATCTTTTTGTCAGTTTCACTAGTGTCAGTGTGAATCAAATGGACCCCCAAGAACAGACGCACCTTCGTTGGTAGAGGAACAGAGATTACAATGTTGAAATGTTTGAATTGTTTCTCCTTTACATCTGCAAGAGCACACAGATTGTTTAACTGGCCCCTTTGTCATCTGTAAATGGAGACAATGAGACATCATTGGCAATACTTCTCACTCTCCCAGTGCAGTTCTTTATCTTGATGTCAAAACTCTACGCCTTCATTTGTTCAATGGATGAGATGGTGGAAACAACCCCAATCTGCGTTCGCACTTTAAAAAAGACAAAAAGCACATTGTGTTGTCGCCTTTTACGATATGCATGTAAAAAAAGAGGGGGGGGGGCAGTGGGTCTATTTCACACCAAGGGTCCCGAACGCACAAGAAATGAACCGTCGTGTTGTTGGTGTAAGAATATAGACTATAATGTCTAACGTCTGGAGTGTACTTTTATCAACATGTTCTGCTACCTGCGTCACGAATCGGAACTGGTCTGTCCCTTAATTTAACAAAATGCTTATAAGGAAGTTCGTTGACTGTTCTTTTTTTTTTCTTCGACTGATGAAGCCGTTGGGTTAAATCATCAGATAATTGTGTGCTATTAAGCAAGATAATGTATCCAATTTTATTTTTTTTAAAGCGACGCTGGAACTGTCGGCCATGCAGTCAGAATGGATAAGACCAGACACCCCCCCCCCCCCCCCCCCTCCCCGTCAAGCCCTCATATGGACAGATACCAGAAGGGAAAAGACAAAGAATAAGACCAAGAGAGATCCTGGGTAGAACCACGACCAGTCGGTCGCGGTAGAACGATCATTATGGAAGGCTCAATCATGGGCATAATGTACGTCCAAGACCTAAACAGGTGGCAGCGAACCGCAGGATGTGGAGAGCTATGACCTCTGCCCTATGTGCCGCACTAGGCTCAAGAGGAGATACCAACTAACTACGTTTCCACAAGACCATAGCTTCTTTGGCACTTGTTACATTGCATCTGTAAGCGTATTTTGATGTAAACTGTTCTTTGAATTATTGATTGGTGTTGAACTCCACTGAGTTATGTATTGTTATGGAATTATTGCTGACATCCAAGACATTGCGAATCTTATGTAGCCAATAGTTAATGGTGGGAAAAGAGACCAGCATAAGGTAAATCAAAAACAGGAAAACCCCGTTGGCGCACAATCGCACAGAAAGTGTGCATCTTCTTCGAAAAATTTGACCAACTAGGCGACTACCAAATGCCTGCTGGTCGTTGCTCCCAAGAATGCTACTTCTCCTGCATTGGTTTGCTATCACTGAAAGAAACAACATCGGTTTTAATTGTTGTTCAAATACTGACACTTAACACAAAAACAAGCTTCGAATACGATCATCTGGGCTAAGACACGACACTTCACAGATGTCTACTTGTTGAAGCGCTCTGTCCACTTATGGACAAAGACAGCTGCAGGGCCGATCATGTATCATTGTACAGTGTCCACGATAAGATAGAAGAGTACAGCCATGTTCACTTAGGCAAAGATACAGCATTGACTTCCGGTCAAAATGGACTCTAGGCACGGTCACTGTTGCAAGCTTTGGCAAATTGTTTGCTTCTGTCAGACGGTGGCCGTTGCATCTGTGCTCTTTTTGTAGACTGAAGGATATAGTTTCGTCGCCCAGCTTCTGAATTGAATGCATGGCGTGACACTGTGAGCTGCGGATTTAATTTGATGTTTTTCGATGGTGACCAAGGTAGTGGTGTGAATTGTAAATTCAGAAAATGGCACGATGCTTGTTGTCACAATACTGGTGGTGCCATTATGTAATTAAAATTGATCACCTGTGCAACTGCTAATCTGTTGGTGACTTCTGCTATTATCCACGATAAACTGCATTTCTAATGTCAGACTGTTTGTGTTAGCACTTCTGATAGCTACCGTATGCTTTTAATTCGCGTGTATGCTAGTGCATATGCTGAGACAGCAGTCTGTCAATCTTTCCACAAGGAACTGTGATAAACATTCTGTGTGATTTTCGTTGGCACGGGAGCGGAGCAACTACGGGGTGACCCGTTTACTATGAAGCTGAAACTAAGATTATCAGATTACCAGATAGCATTACAAAGATGTTAACTTTCTTGGTAAAGAGATTCATTAGATCCACGGGTAGAGACAACTGGGTGTTTGATGATCACTTTTACCGAAGACAAGAAACTGACTACAGCAATGCTAAAGTGGACATAACTGAACTAAAATAGATGGTAATAAATCTTTTCAGTCAAGAACAAAAGCAACGCAACTGGAGAACTAACTATTCTTTAAATATGCAGGACAAGAAATTGATCCCAACAATATTCTCTAGGTTGGCAAACTCTTTAGTCAAAAGAGCCAAAAATCAGCAGCAGACCGATTAGTGTTTTTAGAGCCAAATTTCTTTTCAAAAGTCTTTTAAAAACCATATTTTTCGGAGTCAAGACCGATTTGTAGCCGACTGGCCGAGCCACACTCAGGTCGTTAAAGAGCCGCATGCGGCTCGCGAGCCGGGAATTGCCGACCACTAACTAGGGCAAAGACAGTTTACAACTCAAAGATGTAAACCTCGTTGTTTAACAGTTTCAGTAAAAACTAGCAATGATTTCACATGTCATAAAATAAGTTGGCAGTTGTGGAAATATTTGTTAATAAACAAATGAAGCTACATTTATAGCTTTACCTTGTGCGGCAAAATGTTTTTTAAACAAACCGGATAGCATGGGGTTTTATTTGTCCGGGTTCCCATCGCAAGGATGGGATTTCGGTAAACAAGCGCATAGCCTTAGTATTCTTGAAATAAATGGAAGTCTCCTCCTTCTTTTTCTTCTCCTTCTTCTTAGCACTCACTGTCAACTCCGAAGAAAGGCTGGTTGTTAGTCCATATCTGGACTTTGATCATGTTCCAGAACTTTAGCTTTGCACGCACATCCGTTTTACTTATCTGCTTACTTGTTGATTCCTCGCCTCTCACGCATTCGTTTTACAAATCTGCTTATTTGTATGCAGACGGTTGTTTTGTCGACTTCACGGCAGACGCCTCGGTTATCGAAAGAGGTTAGTTGCGTATCCTTTACAGGACGTTGCAGAACCAACCCCAGCAGCCCCTGGCTGTTGTGGCTTCTCTAGGTAAATTCACCTCCAGTAGTTTGCCATTTCTTCCTGGACGGTCGACCCCCTGATACCACTGTCGAAACCAAGCAAGGCGCATGGCCCGCAGCTGGGATCGAACTCGGCACCCCGGCATTACGAAGCGTTCGCATCGACCTAGCCACAGAGCCGACTTATCGAAAGAAGCAACCCTAATTAGTGGCCTCCTAAGACATGTTTGTTGGGGCAGTTTGTCTACCCCCCCCCCTCTCCAAATTGGAGTCATGACACCCACTTGAAGTGATTTAGATGAGAGAGGCGATATAAAGTGCTTTAGCTATGCTGTTGGTCAATTAACAATCGGCCCCATGTGGGAGACCATTTGTCGTTATTTTGAAACCCCACTCCGGCTGTGGTCGGGGGCCCTAATTATAACCCTACATGTTGAACGTGATTTCTTGGACCAGACCCCGGATGATCCTCATCCGAATGGTGGCACTTTGTGTTACCTGGTGTTTATCACGCGGCTTGATGTTCTGGTGGGGAAAAACGTCCAGTCAGTTACTGTTGGTCCATTCAAACAGGCGTTTGCCCCTCAACTTCCTGTGAGATTCGATGATGCTCAGTGAGTACGAGGGTAACTCATGATGTTGACGAGGCTGGCGTCAGCATGGGGACCGAAGTAAGAAGTAGGGCAAGACTGCTGTCTGCCCATGATTTGGATGGGAGTAAGGAAGAGCTGCAATCTGCGACCTGACTCTCATGCCTGTGCTGATCTCGATCCATCATCAAGAGAGTGTGGAGATGGCACATCGGCTGTAACCAGTGCTACACAATCTGCATACAAATAAGTAGGATCTATCAAACGGATGTGCACGCAACACGCAGACGATATCGTGCGTGATTCTGGAGTCGCCCTAGATCAGTGGCTCTCAACCTTCCTAATGCCGTGACCCTTTTATACAGTTCCTTCATTTTGTGGCAAACAACCGAGCAATTATTTTCCTTCATAGCTTCAATGAATATATTTTCCAGTGGTCTTAGGCGATCCTTGGGAAGGGGTCGTTGGACCCCAAAAAAGGGTCGCAACCGGCATGTTGAGAACCGCTGCTCTAGATCTCGTGTCCAGAGAGAGAGTGAAAAGTGATTAAGGCCTGAGCCAGGGCTGCTAATGATGGGTTTTTACCCCCAGATTTGGGTTTTTATTTGACGCCTTGGGTTCAGATTTTGGAATCTTGGGTTTTTTTTACAAAATATATATCCTTATATAAATGTGGGTAAATGTTTCGTTTCGAAACTATACAATTCGCATTTTATCAATCTTGGGATTTTGTTTTTGTTTATTGTTCTTTGCTTCTGTATTGCTGTGTTTTTTGGCCAGCTTAGCTTGGGAGTTGAGAAAAAATCCCATTGGCAGCCCTGGGACTGACTCATTACCACACATTGGATTGATTTGGTTGTTAAACGATTGACTGAATGCTAAATGATTAATTCATTAATTGAATGTTCGTATAACTGAGTGATTAGTTAACAGATCAATTTAATTGTTAAATGTATTCAATTGATTACATGATTTGTCAATTCACCGGTGATTTATTGAATGATTCAATTCCTGTCATATTTTTGTTTCACCATGAAACTACCCATTAGCTTCCCGATACCGATTTCATGTGGAATGCCTTTCTTTTGTGCAGCGTTTGTGGCGTGGTATTCGATATGACCGGTAGCCGGTTTACGTGTGAGCTGGTAAAATACCTTATGTAATAATTATTCCTGTGTGTAGCCAACTTATCGTGCCCGACTACTACCATCAACGACAAACTGCATTTCTGGTGGCGACTGTTGGCTTTGGCGCCTCTAGAAACTGTCAAGGGCATTTCCTGCATGCGCATATTTCTGGTTTGTTTTGGGACTAATTGTTTGTTCACCAGTGTTTCTAATGGGACAGTGAGGGACATTTCATTTGATTTGCACTGGCACAGGAACGGAGCAAGAATGGGAAAACCCGATTGCAATGAAGTTGAAACCTCGCCTAAGACTAGTTCCCCGTTCTTCTGAAGTTACACTGTTAGACTTTAATCGTGCCCAGAGGACATCCACCATTTATTTATATGTTTGGTATACAATAGAAGATACCACGAGAAAATACAGAAAAGACATTAATGAATTTAGATAGAGAAGATTTGGAGGAGGTTTGTCACATTAGAAAATATAAGGAGGTTGAGAAGAATAGGCAAAAAATGATAATATATAGAAGAAAAAAATTCGGATGGCGGTGGGTGATATCAATTTAATTATATTAAAAATAAACGGTGAAAGTTTTTATTTCAAACGATTGCCCGGCGCGCTTGCGCAGTTGGCTGAACCGGACTGGGTGACGAACTCCTTGTGCTCTGGGTTCACGCCCCGGGGGTAGACAGAAAAGCCACATTCTTCACAGATTTACGGTACCTATCATGGAATCACTCTGAACGGACAAAAAGGAAGCTGGTTCCGAACAACAGTAGGAGTCCGGCAGGGCTGCCTCCTCTCTCCAACACAGTTTAACATCTTTTTAGAAAGAATTATGGCTGACGCTCTAGAACAACATCATGGAACAGTTAGTATCGGAGGTCGAAATATAACAAACTTAAGGTTTGCAGATGGCATTGATGGGTTGGCTGGAGAAGAACTAGTGCATTATGGAGTTTCATTTCATAGACATAGCCGCCGTGGTGTAACAGTTAGATGGTCGCCTGGAGATCCAAAGGTCTTGGGTTCCGGTCCTGACTGAGCCAGATGCCCCCCCCCCCCCCTCAAAAAAAAAAAAAAAAAAACCAGGGTTCACAGCCTCTGATAGAAACCAGACAGGAACTCTTGGGGGAGTAAAGACTGTCGAAGCGGTGTTGACCACATCACCCACCGATTTCTAATTGGTCTACAACAATGTAGGTCTAGCCCTAATGCCCAATATGCTTAAAGGCACGATAAGGGGTCATCATAGATACAAGACCATGGTGTTAGTGCTTGAGCTCTCCGTTTTTGTTTTTAGAAAACGAAACTGAAATTTATGGCAAGTAAAATTAGTAGAAATTACAGCAAAATACACATAATATTGGCCCTACCCTTTGTTAAAGTCCGAGACTGTTTTATACTGCTTTACTCTGATCTGCTCCCAGAAAATTGTTGCCCAGAATCTCATTCTTTGTGTTCTACGTAATTCTTATTTGTGTATTGCCTCATTTTCTTGCCTGCTACACAAAAAGTAGCACCTCAGAAGATACACAAGCCACACACAAATAGTAATATGTCAAAAGATATTCAAAATACACAAATAGTCACATACTAGAAGATACATAGGTTACACACAAATAGTCATATGCCAAAAGATTCACAAGATAGTCATATGCCAGAAGATACACCCAAATAGTCATATGTCAGAAGATACACAAGACACACACAAATAGTCATATGTCAAAAGATATACACAATTCACAAATAGACACATACTAGAAGGTTACACACAAATAGTCATATGCCAGAAGATTAACAAGATACACAGTCATATGCCAGAAGATACACCCAAATAGGCATATGTCAGAAGATTCACAAGATACACCCAAATAGGCATATGTCAGAAGATTCACAAGATACACACAAATAGTCAAATGTCAGAAGATTCACAAGATACACACAAACAGTCATATGTCAGAAGATTCACAAGATACACACAAATAGTCAAATGTCAGAAGATTCACAAGATACACACAAATAGTCAAATGTCAGAAGATTCACAGGATACACAATCAGTCAAATGTCAGAACATTTACAAGATACACACAATTAGTCAAATGTCAGAAGATACATACAAATAGGCAAATGCCCGAAGATACACACAAATAGTCATATGTCAGCAGATTTACAGTCATATGCTAGTAAAGGCATGAAAACCTGGGGTGGAGAGAAAAGGGGTGGAAAGGGGGGGGGGGGGACAACAACAAACAGAAATTTGGAAAGTGAGGCCAAAGCACCACCAATAATTTTGTGAAGAGGATAAGCAGCTCTCCTTCAACATGTGAGAGCTTCTCACTAAAAAATGTTGGTATGTCATTTAATATTATCTAAAAGATATTATTTATTTATTTATTTATTTACAATTCAACATATTATCATTACTATTTTTGTGCTCTTAAACTAGGATTAGGCACCCTGAGGCTCCTTCCACTTTTGACTATCAAAAATATATCAACTTGCAGCCACATGTACACAAAATTTAAAATCTGCGAATCAGCCAAGCGCACATGTGGATTGGCACCTGAGACAACAGATCATGTCCTCAAAGACTCCCAAATACAACATATCAAGGCAAAACTTTTGGCCAAGAGAAACATCAGTGCAAGTCAAACTTTATGGGTTGCTGAGTGAATTACAAAAGACAGTGAAGTTCATACCAGAGACAACATTGCAGATATAGATAATTTATTTCAAGCCAATGAAATAAGAAATATGTTTGATGGGGACTGAGTCTTCCCCCCTTTTCCATACATGCCCCATGTTTCTTTCCTTTTTTAGCTACACTAGCCAGAAAAATTAAAGCTACTGGACACTTTCACAAGGTTGCTCAAACAATTGTTCACAATAATTATAAGCATCTGGATACTAATTGTAACCACCCTGAGCATCTTGTATAATTGTAGAAGCCAAAGGTAACCTGTATTCATTCCTTGATGAATGTATAAATTTAGTAATACAACCTGGTGTTTCTTTTGTTGAAATGTGTTAGTTGCAAATTCTTTACAAGACATCAAACCAACGCCAGCCCTAATTGGTTTCCTTTTGCAATATTACATTTAATTGTTTACCATTGCTTTCTGAGTTTGCAGTGTTGTCAAAATTGCTGCAAAGCAGTCAGTCTGCTACCAAATCACCAGCTTGAGCTAATGTGAAGATATTGTTTTTTTGTAGACTGTATTTGAAGTTATTTCTTGTTTTTATTCAAACTATTTGAAACAACATTTCTAGCTAATCAGTTAATAAATTTGGTAATAAAAACTTCAATAACAAACAGATCATCACAATATTCAGAGAAAGGTGCAGCAGGGGGGATGACCAAGGGGGGATCTGGCTGGCCCTTCACACTCAAGGAAAAGTGAACAAGGGGGGGATCTGGCTGTCCCTTCACACTCAAGGAAAAGTGAACAAGGGGGGGATCTGGCTGTCCCTTCACACTCAAGGAAAAGTGAACAAGGGGGATCTGGCTGGCCCTTCACACTCAAGGAAAAGTGAAACTAGAGGACACTCTTCCCTGCCCTTATGCGTACTGGGTAAACAGATCTAGACCTATATATCGCAGACCAGCCAGCACTCAGTGGATATTGTGGCCAACATCTTGCTGGTCACTTTTACTTTCCAGGACTTTGCCTGGTAACAATTTTAAAATGGGTCAATCTGTGAGCCAAGGTCATAAAAAAAAATATCTAGATGCAGTTTTCAACTTAAAACTTACTGGCCCAAGGCCAGTGTCTAGCCACTGCACTATGCTGCTCCCACGCGGGGAAAAGGCAAGATGAAAATACAATCAAATTGCTACTGGCACCAACAGAATTTGAACACCGCATTGGTTGTTAAGATGAAGACAAAGCACTTATGGGCAATGTCCTGAGTGCTATTATGTTGGTTCTCAACTGAACTCAACTCAGCTCAACTTAATAAATTCTTTGTTATCATTATTAACTCAAGGGGAATGGATAGTGAGAAGCAACAACTTCTTCTTTCTTCTTCTGTCGTCTCACTGATACCAGGCTGCAGTCCAGTGTTGTGGTTTTCTGTATTTGTCTTAGGCTTCTCTGGTGGCTTGGGTGATACATCTTTTTGCAGGTTTTAGCTACACCATTTATCCATCTCTTTCTTGGTCTTCGTCTCGCCTTTCTCCCAGATGTTCTGTTATAAAAAGTCTCATGTGCAATTTGGTCTGGTTGCATTCTCACTAGATGGCAGAACTATTTCATTCTTTGTCACTCAATAAGACATGGTCTTATTCCAACTTTCTCTCTAATGCTGGTATTCGTAACCCTGTCTTTTCTTGTGTTGTTAGTGACCTTGTGGAGACAGCACATTTCACATGTAATTATTTTCTGTTTTAGTGCTCTATTCAGCAATAACAGAATTCATAAGCTGTTTCAATCACCACTGATCACAGGCATGATGAGGGCTAATAGACTGAAATGGCTGGGGCATAGTGAAAGAATGTCAGAGGACAGAGATGTAAAAACTGTATACACAAGGGCGTTAAATGGTTGTAGACCATGAAGCTGTCCAAGAAGGTGATGGAGAGATAACACCCAGAAAGACCTGCTGTTACCAACTGGAAAGAGAAGGCCAACCATAGAGATGAATGGAGGTGGGCGATATCTGCAGCAATGAACCTAAAGGGCTCGGAATGCTGAAGAAGAAGATTATTAGCTCAAGCTGCCAATATCTCAGTCTTCAATACTATGTGAGAAATAACAAAACCATGAATATTATTGACTCCAGTTTATTTCCATTCACTCTCACATGCTCTGACAACAAGAAACAACTAGCAAACAACAGACTGGAGAATGTAATGGTGTCATGCAGAACAAAGTTAACATAATGAGATAGCCCTGGTGGGTCTACTGTAAAACTGATGATAAAACTGGGAATGGGTTCTGTTTGCTGACAACTAGTTTCTTGTGCTGGTGAGATATGTAGCCTTTGATCTTATTCTGTGGATGAGGAAAGGAAAGAGACATTTATGATGCAATCTGTCACAATAATGGTTTATTCTATCAAATCAATGGTAGCACCTTAATTCTGGCCCAGTCTGGAAATTCCAGTCCATATCGCCAATAGGTAGGATCACAGTTTTTAGCCGTGGCAAGTTATTGGTTCTGAAAATAGTTAGCCGTTGCATTTTCTTCCATATGCAGACTGAAAGAATATATTTCCGTCACCTCGCTACTAAGCTGAGCGCATGGTACGACACTGTGAGCTGTGGATTTCATTTTGAATTTCAACTGTGCCTAATGTGGTTTCTGTTGTGAAGTGCAGATTCAGAAAATAAAATGTGTGGATAAGTATTGGCTTTGCTGAGACTGCAGTAAGTGTCCAAATTTTCACAAGTGATAGCCATGGACATTTTATGTGGTATTTCACTGGCACAGGAATGGAGCAACTATGGGGTTACCTATATGCTAAGGTAAAGGTAAAGTCAGGAGATGTAAACCAATATCATTGCACACGGTTATAAACCATAAGTACTCTGCCATCAGTACAGAGAGCTGATAAGAAACTGTCCGCCTCTGTCGTCGCCCGCATGCAACTCGGCTGCATCAAGCACCGAGTACAAACTGGTGTATAAAATATAGGTCTTGCCCCATATGCCTACAGGCCTGAAGGCGTGGAAAAAAGGTCCTGTACTTTACTTACCCCTGTTCATTAAATCCAGCGCAGTGTGTTGCAGTCATGGCTATTCTTTCAAATTTTAGCACACTAATTATGACTGGCTCTGTGGCTTCGACAGAAGTGAATGCATTTCACAATTTTATGATCCTCGAGCACTAGGGTGCAATTACCATGGTGGACAATTTATTTACTGAAAACTTAGGGCAAAAGGGTAAAAGGTAAAGTCAGGAGATTTGAACCAGTGTCACAGCACACAATTATAAACCATAAGTGCTCTGTCACCAGGAGGGACAGCTGATAAGAAACTGTCCGCCTGTATCGCTGTCCGCCCCAACTCCGTAGCTACAGCGACATTCCTCTATTTACCCCAGAGAGTTTCTTCTTCTTCTTCTGCGTTCGACATCAGTCATGCTAAACATTGAGTCCCGTCTGAGTCACAAATAGGATTGTGCGTTTAAGATCGCCGCCGGTCCCCCATAGCTTCTCTTGCAATGTGGCTCCCTTGGGCCAGATCCAGTCTTTGCTGGGGGAGATTAGGGCAGTACTGCAGTATGTGCTCAGGGGTCTGTCTTTCTGCTCCACAATCACAGGCAGCAGATTCTTTTATGCTTATCCTGTATAGGTGTGCTCGAAGACCACAGTGTCCTGTCCGTAGTCTAAAAATTGATGTTTGTTCTTTCCTGATGAGTTTGTTTATGCTGTCACTCTCTGGTCTGTAATCTCTGTTCTGCCTTCTCCACTCCCACTTGAAGGACTGCTTTAGCGCTGTTTTGGTTTCCTACCCCAGAGAGTTAACTCTGGTACCCATTACATAGAGTCTGTGTGAACCCCGGGAACCGCCCAGTTTTGAACACTGCCCGTGGGCTGCAGCGAGTCGCAGCTGGATTTGAAAGCGAGTCTCCTATCGATTGCGCTAATGCGGCCCTCAAAGAAACTTAGGGCCTCGCCAGGTAATATAAGGAGTGTTCATCTAAAACCCATTTGTGAATGTAACTGTGTGCGTTGAACATGATCATGTCAAAAGTACTAATCAATGAATAAAAGAACATGTACTTAGCGACAAATGATGCACAGATTCTCTTTCTTACCCCTGTGAAAATAGCTACACGGTAGCCATCCTTCACTGTGAATATGGCACACTATTTAATTTTGAAAACACTAATAAGGACATAGTGAGGTAGTAGTCCGGTCAAAATGGACGCTAGGCACGGTCACTGTTGTAAGCCGCAGCCAGATGGTGCTCGGTGCATATTTGCTCCATTTATAGACTCAAGGGATAGTTTCGTCGCCCAGCTTCTGAGTTGAGTGCATGGCAGGACACTGTGAGCTGTGGATTTCATTTGGAATGTTTTTCTACTGTGACCAACGTGGTGGTGTGAATTGTAATTCCGAAAATGACGCGATGCCTGTTGTCACAGTACTGGGGGTGCCATTATGTGATTAAAAATGATCGTGTGTGCAACTGCTGATCTGTTGGTGACTTCTACTACCATCCATGATGGACTGCATTTCTTATGTCGGACTGTTTGTGTTAGCCCTTCGGATGGCTACCGTATGTTTTTAATGCGTGTATATGCTAGTGCATATGCTGAGACAGCAGTCAATCTTTCCACAAGGTACTGTGATAAACATTCTGTGTGTTTTTCTTTGGCACATGAGCGGAGCAACTATGTGGTTACCCGTTTGCTATAAAGCTGAAACTAAGATTACCAGATCACCAGATTACCAGTAGTCATGAAGAAAACTGATTGCCCACATCAAAAATAGACAATCTACAATTTTTGGTCATGTGATGAGAAAGAAAACTGGAGTACATTGTGACAGTAGATGCTGGACTGTCTGATATCATGGTATGGAGGATCATCTGTATCAGAGTTGACTGAAAGTTCACGAGACAGAAGGTTGTGGGTAGACATGATAGAATTCATCATTTCAGACAAATTTTTTTTCTTTCTCAAAACAAAGATTGAGCACTTAGATGACACTGATATTTCTAGACAGTATTATACTGTGCCGAAGGGAGAAACAGGGAAACACAGCCCATGGCAATGGCAAGAATGACTAGCAAGACCGACTCAGCTTCCACAAAAGAGTTTCTGGGATTTCAGAGCACATGATAATGACGATAAGTGATTAGGGGAAAAGATCATGTAAGAAAAGAAGAAATTA